>MU757075.1:78216-139548 GCA_026770625.1 Nicotiana glauca
CAGGATGTTTTGGACTTAAGAATTTCTGTTGTATTGTTGCTTCTGGTGTTATGAGATTTTGTTCTTCGCGTTCGCGATGCTACTCATGCGAACGCGAAGTACAAGCTGGGATGAGGAGGGGTTTTTTCTATGCAAACGCGAGGCCTTGGTCGTGAATGCGGAGCACTGGGGGATTGCTCTTTGCAAACGCGACTGGCCATACGCGAACACGTAGTGTAATGGAGGTAGCTGGGGGAGTCCTTGAGTTTCCCTTCGCGAACGCAGTCCCAGGCCCGCGAACGCGATGGTCAGGGGGGACAGGACATCGTGAACGTGAGAAGCTCATCGCGAACGCGTATGCCCTTCTGGTTGCAAAGCATCGCGAATGCGACAGACCCTTCGCGAACGCGAAGAAGGTCTGTCCAGTGATTTTAAAACAAAACCTAGGTCGGGATTTCTTCAAAATATCATATCTCCTTCCATAGAATCCGACCTTGGGTGATTTTTGAAGAGAAATTTCAACACCAAATCCTAGGTTTGTGTTCTTAAACTCATTTCTTTCATTTTTCCATCAACACTCATTAGATTTCTATGCCTAAATCTTGTTCTTTCATGGTAGAATTAGGGATTTTGGGAAAATTGGAGATCTTACAAATTTGGGTATTTAGACCTCGATTTGGGATCGGATTTCGAAACTAATTGTATATTCGGGCTCGTGGGTGAATGAGTATTCGGGTTTTGGTCCGAATCTCGAGTTTTGACCAAGCGGGGAGGGGGGGGGGGGGCAAATTTTGACTTTTTGGAAAAATGATAGAAAACCGATAATTAAGCATTGGAGTTGAATTCTTAGCATTTATTGAATTTGTTAAGTGAATTATGACTAGATACAAGTGAATTGGAAGTGAAATCTAAAGGGGAAGCGGTATTTGAGGCTTGAGTTTGGCCGTGGAATCTGAGCTAAGTGGTTGGTCAAACCTTAGCTTGAGGGAATATGTATTGTGTCTTATTTGCTACGTGTTAGTGTTGTGTACTGTTGACATCCAATTTTATCTTTTTTTTTCCTCCAATTAATTTCTTTGAGATTCTAAGTTATTAATACATGAAATACTTTATTTTTCAATACTTTAGTTACTACTACTAGTTTTTTTATTTTTTATTATTATTATTATTATTATTACTATTATTATTGTTATTATCTAATTAACTATATTATATTATGGTTAAAAAAATTAATTAGAAGCTCAAAAGAATTAATTTTAAGAAGGAAAGCCCAATCAATTTAGGTCTAGTTACAAGCACAATCGTGCTATTTCTCCTAACGGTCCATTCAAACAAGTTTCACATACACCAAGTTGGCCTAATATCCTAACTCCATTGAGCCCAAAAAAAAAAACTAAATCCATCAGGCCAACTCAATTCAAGACCTGGCCAAAGTAGCACAAGCGTACACACGTAAAAGTTCCCACTATTGCCATCTCACTCTCCTCTTTCCTCCATGGGAGAGCACCTTTGTCCTCTTCTCCATTTTGGGACAAAATTTAGTCCCATTTTATGCAATTTATGATGCAAAAACTAATAATTTTGACCAAGATTTTGAAATCAAAGCTGCAAATGTATGAGGTAAAATACAGGTTCTGCTTCGTTTTCTTTTTCTTTGCTATTTTCGGCTTAAGAAGACCTCTCTGTACTCCCTCTCTCTTTCTTCTCTTCTGCCCAGATCTGTAATAGGATCGTCCTTGAAGATTTTCTTACCGTTTGATTTCAAACGGCACTCTAATTCCATTCAAAATCTCAATTCTAAAGATCCCGCTTAAAACCACCTGGAGATAACTCCAAAACTCCAAAGACAACTGGAGATATCATTTGGATACACAACTTCATTTTACATGCCCCACGGTTTCATTCTGACTTTAACTTTGACTTTACCCTCTACTTTACCACGACTTTAATACTTTATAACTTTACAAATAACTTTACCCTGAACTTTACAGGAAACTTTATCCCAGACTTTACAAGAATCATTCATTATCAAATCTTCGAAAGAAATCAGAGACATCATTTGGTCACACGGCTCCATTATCATAAGCCATATGGCTTCTTTCCTACTTTAACATTGACTTTACCCTTTACTTTATCATGACTTTATGACTTTACAACTTTACCTGAACTTTATAGGCAACTTCATTCAAGGATTTACAAGCATCAACATCAAGCAACTTTATCTAAGACTTTACAAGCAACTTCATACAAGATATTACAAACATCACATCAAGTTCATTGCTCAACAATCAGAGGCGTCATCACGGCCTTCATGAAATTTTGCCTGAAACTCTACAAGACACAACTTTTGAGCAAAACACTATCAACATTCTTGTTTGAAATGAGAGATGTCAATTTCGACTCGTCAAAACTTCACTTTAATTCACATAGCCAAACGGCTTTTCTCTTATCTTATTTTTTTTTACTTTATTTGTTTATTATTTTATCCCACTTTACTACACTTTATTTGTTAGCTACTTTTCTTAAGATTCGACAGAAAATACAATTTGAGTATGCTGATAACTACAACAGGAGTCGCTCAACACAACGTGGAACTACCTCTTAGCAGTGAACTGGGAAAAATTTGCTAGAGAGGAATATCAAACTCAAAAGCAAGGTCGAGGATCTACTCTCTAACTCCACTCTGGCTACATCTTACAAACACGTGAAATGTGGGTTATCCAAATAATTCTATTTTTCATCGTACCCACCACAATATTTCTCAATCAATCACTTTCATAATCTCATAATTCTTCAATAATCAAATGTCATCATAACTTGACACTGGTGCAGATTTGAAAATCAGTTGGTTCATTTAATCATAACGTGTCCCAAAACCATGTCTAGTAGAGTCCTACTTATGTGTTGTCGACCATATTTAAATTAGGAGATTACAAGCACTTTTTCCACTCTCAAACATCCTCGTGACCTGTTTACAAATCCTTTCCTAATATAACTCTCAAACTACATATGGCCTAATTCTCGTGAAGCCCGAGATATGTAGGCAACTCGAAACCGGGGTGCGGCCAAATTTTTTCCATAACCTCCTTCTACACGTAGTCTTACCATCATCTGTATCGTACTTGATGGTCAGAACAAAATTGGCTACTATATTAATTTCTTTGCCCAAAAACTCTTACATCGTCCACGGTCAAAGAGGGGCAGCTGCTGACATCTAATTTTGTCCCTCTTTTCTTCCAATTAATTTCTTTGAGCTTCTAAGTTATTAATATATCAAATACTTTATTTTTCAATACTTTAGTTACTTCTACTAGTTTTTATTTATTTATTATTATTATTATTATTATGATTATGATTATTATCTTATTAACTATATTATATTATGGTTAAAAAAATTAATTAGAAGCTCAAAAGAATTAATTATAAGAAGGAAAGCCCAATCAATTTAGGCATAGTTACAAGCACAATCGTGCTATTTATCCTAATGGTCCATTCAAACAAGTTTCACATACACCAAGTTGGCCTAATATCCTAACTCCATTGAGCCAAAAAAAACTAAATTTATCAGACTAACTCAATTCAAGACCTGGGCCAAGTAGCGCAAGCGTACACAAGTAAAAGTTCCCACTCTTGGCATCTCACTCTCCTCTTTCCTCCATGGGAGAGAACCTTTGTCCTCTTCTCCATTTTGGGACAAAATTCAGTCCCATTTCATGCAATTTCTGATGCAAAAACTGATAATTTTGACCAAGATTTTGAATATGAGGCAAAATACAGGTTCTGCTTCTCTTTCTTTTTCTTTGCTATTTTTGGCACAAGAAGACCTATATCTACTCCCTCTCTCTTTCTTCTCTTTTGCGCAGATCTGTAATAAGATCGTCCTTGAAGATTTTCTTACCGTTTGATTTCAAACGACACTCTAATTTCATTCAAAATTTTAATTCTAAAGATCCCGCTTAAAACCACCTCTGGAGGAACCCTAACCTTCCTCTATAAATATGATCTTCTACTCTCAACTGGGAGGGGAGGTGGGAGAGGAGGAGAAAGACCTCGAACAAATTCTTAACTTTCTAATCATTTAACACCACACACACGAACGAGTTCTGCCGCTCGACACTCTAAATGACTACTACATTTTCTACTACTTCCACTATCGTCGTTTTATTATCTTGGCCGCTCTATCACTCTAAAGGGACGACTTTTGAACTTGAGTTTCTTCGAGTTTGTATTTCTTTCATGAGGAAGAGATAGATCCGAAGCCGAAGCTTCAGATTCACTACCCCACGAAAGGTAAAAAAAAATAAATCAGAACCTATTCTTATTTTCTTTGTTAATTAGTATTCTGGTATTAGAAATTATGTATTAGGGGTTTTATTTTATTGAAACTCGTTTGTAAAGTGCAATATGTTATTCTCGACTTATTAAAAATCATGTTTTCATGAAGTTTTGAATTTTTTGTGCAATCTGTTGAAAGCATGTTATAGAATAGAATTGGGTCTTAGATTTTCTTTAAATTTCTAGAAAAATCATGTTAGAAACGTATTTAGGAGGAGTATCATGCTCGTATATATAGATGATGCATTACAGAATTATTTATTTAAAACCTTGAAAACCATTTGCTTGTTCACTGATTCGTGTTGCGAGATAACACGAGAGGCTGATTTTTTTTTGTGTGTGACTTGTCGATGCACTTTTTCTCCTATTTGTGCTAAAGAATGTCATAGAAATCATTATTTTAGAAGACCTTTTACTTTGTGCTCATGTAGCCATGAGGCTACTCTTACAATTAAAGAAATACATTGAAAGCTCTAATAAAATTTGTCGAACCTTAAGGTAGACTCTTTAGGTAATGATCGAGTTTATTCAAGTTTGAAATGAATAGTTCTGAAACCATTTCATCCAAAGTCTTTATAACTTTTTCTCAAGTTGGAACTTTAAGTCAGAACTTTGTTTAAAGAATTACTTTTACAAATAGATAACTTTTGATCAACAAGGGATGCTATGTATTCTATTGAGATATGAGCAATATAACTATTAACTCATCATTGTTAGTTCTTTATTTAAGAGATGCTAGGAGTGCACCAACTTTTAATTTTTTTTAAAAGAACTCTTCCACTGTTTGTTTACCTCTGACTATACGTATACTAATTGGAATCTTGTGCTTGTTCGTAAATACAAAAGTGTTAACTTGGTAATATATATTCGTTGGTGTAGTTGAAAGATATTAGAAATTATATGACAATATGATCCCTTCCTTTCTCAATTTATTATGAATGTCTAAGAATCTGTTAGGTCATCTGCGTTTTCTAGCTAACATAATATGTTGTACTATCTAGTCTAGTGTAATTTAGAAAATTACATGATGTTATTACTTCAGCTATTTTTCCTCATGTTTATTTGAATTAGATTCCTTTTTAACCCTGTATGCCCTCTTCTTTTTTTTGTTTTGGCATGACATACCGGAGCCGAAGAGTCCTACTATAGGACTCAACGACACCATAACACCACATGGAGCCATCGTTATTTGTGCTGGCCTAATGTCGAATCTCACGGCGAAACTATAAAATTCATCCTTATGGGATGTCAGTGGGGACTACCCATTATGCTTCTTCAATCTTTACTTTGCTAGTTTCTCCCTTGATCTCTGTATTTCCAAACTGTTCTTCTTTTAGGTATAAGATTGTAGTTTTTTAACTTGTGATTAGTCCCACTTAGGACTTATATTCAAGCTAACAATGGATTACTTGTTACATGGAGATATGGCAACTGGGTTAAGGATTTCAAATCAGTAGTTGGGGCAATAACAGACATTTCAAATAACCAGTTTTGTAAGGTGCATTTTGATTTTTCTTAACTGACTACTTCCTTTATTTGCTAAATCTAAATTTTTTTTTGAAGATCAACTTATTGGTTATTACTTATCTCGTATCTACTTTTATATATAAAATTGTTTGAAATAGCTTGTGGACTTCTTCGACTACTTTGTAATGACGTCTTCAACAATATCTCTTAATTTACCCATATATATTTTGAACAAAAGGATAGCCTTTTCAAATGATTTAAGTACAGTAACGATCCTTATTTACATTCAATACTTAGCTTTAGTTTTTTAATAAACATAAGTCCAGTCGGTTAACCATTTCAAAAATGAATCTTAAAGGGTACCTTAAAAATCTTCCATTTAGATTAATTGAACCCTTACCTAGAACCTTTAGGTTAAGTGGACCATTAACATAGTTTAACTTTAAGCATTACTTTAGGTGTCCTAATTCACCATAAAATAATTAGATGGCGACTCTTTAACTTCAATCAAACTCGAAATCGCCTATATGTTGTACCTTATTCTAATCAGTTTAAAATGGAGCGTATAGGTGTGGTCACGAGTATCTATACGTTGGTATCGAGCATGCCCATGAGTCTTATACTGTAATCGTTGTGATTCTTATTATGTACTCTCTCTGCCTGAATTGATGATTTTCCATGTTGAACAAGACTTATGATATTTTCTTAGTATTTGTCCATTGTTGAGTATTGGTTCGAGTTGAGACTTATTTTGTGAAGTCAACTGTTTGAATGAGATTGGTTATAGATGGTCCCCTTACCATGATGTATTTATTACTATTGTTGATTCCCTTGCCGGGATGTTATTTTTTGACTGTTTGGGTGAGAAAAGAGTGATAAAGCACGAAGGATGACGCCGTGCACATTCATACTTATGCATATGGTGAGGAAGAGTGATAAAACACAAAGGATGATGCCATGCACATTTACATTTATATTGATGCATATGGTGAGGAAGAGAGATAAAGCACGAAGGGTGATGTCGTGCACATTTCTAATATTCATATGCTGAGGAAGGGAGATAAATCACGAAGGGTGATGCCGTGCACATTTTCATTATTGATTGCATGGTGAGGATTGAGATTAAAAGCACGAAGGGTGATGCCGTGCATTCATTTTCTGTTTGCTATGATTAATTGTTGTTATCAGTTTAAGTGCCTTAATTATTTCGTTTTCATTACTTCTGTGTTTTCCTTATTCTGGTATCCGCCATAGCATGTTGCCCCTTCCCTTTAATTTCTATTTAGATTCTGTAATTGTTAATTCGTTAGATATTGTTTAATTGCATAACAAGTTATGATGTTTGGTCGTGTCATAGCCTCGTCACTACTTCACCGAGGTTAGGCTCGACACTTACCAGTACATGGGGTCGGTTGTACTGATACTACACTCTGTACTTTTTGTGAAGATCCCGGTACTGGACCCTACGGACCGTAGATCAAGGTTGCTGCCTTCAGTCTAGTGGAGACCCGAGGTAGTCTTGTAGGCATCCACAAGCCTTGGCGTCCCTTTTATCCTACTTCTTTTTTGTTTTGTTTATTTCTGAGATAGATTTGTATTTTCTTGTTTAGACCATTATTTGTAGTATTCGTAGTTAAACTGTCAACTTCTGTTCTTCCATATTTTTGTTTCCGTTATTTTCTTTTATTAACTTATAAATTGTTAAAAGATAAAGTAAAAAGGTAAAATAATTTATAACGTTGGCTTGCCTAGCGGGTTCAATATTAGGTGCCATCACGGTCTTGACAGTGAGAAATTTGGGTCATGACAAGTTGGTATCAGAGCTCTAGGTTGCTTAGGTCTCACAATTCACAGACAAGCTTAGTAGAGTCTGAGGGATCGGTACAGAGACATCTGCATTTATCCCCTAGAGGCTACAGAGTTAATTACAATTTCACTTTTATTCATCTCTTTTGTGCGGTTTGATTTCTCAATGCTAATTGAACTTCTACTCTGTTCTTTCGCAGATGGAGAGAACACGTAATGCTTCATTAGCTAATCAGTAGCCAGAGCCCCCAGCGGCAGCTCCTATGAGGGGCAGACGATGAGGCCGAGGCCGTGCCAGAGGCCGAGGTAGGGGCAAAGCTCAGCCTAGAGCAGCAACACCACCGGCGGAGACTCAGGTAGAGTTTGATGATGAGGTTTCGGCCTATACAGTTCCAGTGGGCCCAGCTCAGGTCCCAAAGGGGTTCATCACTACCCCAGTACTCCACGATGCTCTAGTCTGTCTAGTGGGCCTTATGGAAAGTGTCACTTAGGCAGACATACTTCTTGTAGCACTAGTCGTCTCTCAGGTTGGGGGAGGAGCACAAGCTCCCGTTATTTACGCATACTTCGGAGCAGATGGCTCCCCAATTTCAGACTCCAGAATCTCAGCCAGTTGGGGTAGTCCCTCCAGGTGTTGCAGTTCAGACCGTTGATGGGTCAGCTATGTCTTCGGATGCTTTGTGGAGATTGGACAGGTTCACCAAGCTCTTCACTACTACCTATGGCAATACATCTTCAGAGGATCCCTAGGATTATTTGGACAGTTTTTATGAGGTTCTTCGGAACATGGGGATAGTGGATATCAATGGGGTCGACTTTGCTGCTTTTTGTTAGGTTCCGCAAAGAAATGATGGAGAGATTATTGTTTGGCCAGACCAGTTGGTTCACCATCTCTCACTTAGGACCAGTTCTCACAGCTATTTCTTGAGAAGTTCCTTCCCGTCACTGAGAGAGAGGAGTACCGCAGGCAGTTCAAGTATCTTCAGTAGGGTTCTATGACTGTCACCCAGTACGAGACGAGGTTTATTGATTTGACTCGTCATGCTCTTCTGATACTACCCACTGAGAGAGAGAGAGAGGGTGATGAGGTTTATTGAGGGACTCACTCAACCTATTAGGTTGCAGATGGCTAAGGAGACTGGGAGCGAGATTTCTTTTTAGGATGCGGCCAATGTGGCTAGGCGGGTTGAGATGGTTCTAGATCAGGGGAGCGGTCAGGGGTCTGATAAGAGGCCTCGTCATTCTGGCAGATTCAGTGGTGCCTCGTCTGGAGGCAGGGATTTTTTTGGTAGAGTACATCCTCCCAGGCTGTTTCATTTAGCACTTCAGGCTTCTCATGGTGCTCCAGTTGGCTGTGGTTCTCATATGCAGTATTCTGATCAGTTGCCCTACAGTGCACCACCAGCTCCTATCAGTGCACCTCCGCTCCAGAGTTTTCAGGGCGATTATTCAAGCTGTCAGGGTTAGTAGACTCAGCAGCCGAAGTCTTGTTATACTTGTGGCGATACGAGGCACATTGCTAGGTTTTTCCCTTGAGCCTCGAGCAGTTCTCAGCACTAGGGTTCTCGTGTTATATTTCCAGCACCGGGTGTTCCACCTCCCGCTCAGTCAGCTAAAGTAGGGGTCGAGGTTTTAGAGGTGGAGGTTAGGCTGTTAGAGGTGGAGGTTAGGCAGCTAGAGGTGGAGGCCATCTAGCAGGAGGCCGTCCTAGGGATGTAGTTAAGAGTGGTGGGCCCCAGTCCCGATGTTATGCTATTCCCGCCAGACCTGAGGCTGAGGCCTCCGATACAGTTATCATAGGTATGGTTTCAGTTTGCAGTAGATTTGCTTCAATTCTATTTGATCCATGGTCCATATATTTCTATGTGTCATCTTATTTTTCCCCTTATCTGGTTGTGTGCTCCTGTATATGTGTCTATACCGGTGGGTAATTCTATTGTGGTAGGTCATGTCTATTGTTCGTGTGTGGTTGTTATTGGGGGTCTTGAGACTAGCGTAGATCTCCTACTTCTCGATATGGTGGATTTCGATGTCATTTTAGGGATGGATTGGTTATCCCTTTATCATGCTATATTGGACTGTCATGCCAATACTGTGACCTTACTGTTGCCGGGTTTGCCTTGTTTAGAGTGGAGAGGGACTCTTGGTCATTCTACCATCAAGTTTATCTCATATATGAAGGCTCAGCGTATGGTTGATAAGGGATGTTTAGCCTATTTGGTGTATGTTCGTGATTCTAGTGCTGAGGTTCCTTCTATCGATTCTGTGCCCATTGTTCGTGAGATTCCAGAGGTATTTCCTGCAAACCTATCGGGTATGCCACCCGATAGGGATATTTACTTTTGCATTAATTTGGCTTCGGGCATTCAACCTATTTCTATTCCGCCATATCGTATGGCCCCGTCAGAGTTGAAGAAATTGAAAGAACAGTTGCAAGACTTGCTGGATAAAGGCTTTATTAGACCTAGTGCCTCGCCTTGGGATGCGCTGGTGTTGTTGATTAAGAAGTAGGATGGATCGCTGAGGATGTGTATAGATTATCGGCAATTGAACAAAGTCACCATCAAGAACAAGTATCCATAGCCGAGGATTGATGATTTGTTTGATCAGCTTTAGGGTGCCAAGGTATTTTTGAAGGTTGATTTGAGGTCTGACTACCATCAGTTGAGGATTAGGGCACCGATGTCCCTAAGACAGCCTTTCACACTCGGTAAGGGCATTATGAGTTCTTAGTGATGCCATTCGGGTTGACAAATGCCCAGGTAGCTTTCATGGATTTGATGAACCGAGTGTTTAAGAATTATTTTTATTACTTCATGATTGTCTTCATTGTTGATATTTTGATCTACTACCGCTGTCGGGAGGAGCACGAGAAGTATCTTTGAGTCGTTCTTCAGACTCCGAGAAACAGTCAGTTACATGCAAAGTTTTCAAAATGTGAGTTTTAGTTGAGTTCATTAGTATTCCTGGGTCATGTTGTATCAGCAGAGGATATTCAGGTGGATCCTAAAAAGATTGCGGCAGTCAAGGGCTGGCCTAGACCCACGTCAGCCACAGAGATCCGGAGTTTATTGGGTTTGGCGGGCTATTTCCATCGGTTTTTTGAGGGGTTTTCATTTATTGCATCCTCGATGTCCAGGTTGAACTAGAAGGGTGCCTAGTTTAGGTGGTCGGACGAGTATGAGGTGAGCTTTCAGAAGATCAAGACAGCTTTGACTACGATGCCAGTGTTGGTATTACCCACAAGTTCAAGGCCATATACAGTTTATTGTGACGCATCTCGTATTGGGCTTGGTGCGATGTTGATGCAGAATGGCAAGGTCATTGCATATGCTTCATGACAGTTGAAGATTCATGAAAATAATTGTCCAGTTTATGATTTGGAGCTAGCAGCCATTGTTCACGCACTGAAGATTTGGAGGCATTATTTATATGGCGTGTCGTGTGAGGTATTCACGGATCATAAGATTTTGTGGTATTTGTTCAAGAAAAAGGAGCTAAATTTTAAGCAGAGAAGGTGGTTAGAGCTATTGAAAGACTATGATATCACCATCTTGTATCATCCGGGGAAGGCCAATATTGTGGCTGATGCTTTGAGTAGGAAGTCATCTAGTATGGGTAGCCTTGTGTATATCCGGTCAGTGAGAGACTGCTTGCTTTGGATGTTTAGACTTTAGCCAATCAGTTTATGAGGTTGGATGTTTCTGAGCCCAACTGTATTCTAGCTTGTACAGTCGCTCGTTATTCATTATTTGGGCGTGTTCGAGATTGGCAGCATGATGATCCTTATTTGCTTGTCCTTAGAGACACAACACGAAGGTTCCAAGCAGGTCACAGTTGGAGATAACAGAGTTTTGAGGACGTAGGGTAGAGTTTGTGTGCCTAATATGGATGGACTTCGTGAGTTGATTCTAGAGAAGGCCCATATATCCCAGTATTCTATTTATCCGGGCACCGCTAAGATGTATCAGGATTTGTTGTAGCATTATTGGTGGATGAGGATGAAGAAGAATATTATTGCGTATGTAGCTTTGGTGTTTGCATTTTCAGCAGGTAAAATATGAGCATCAGAGAACTGGTGGTTTGTTTTAGAAAATTGAGCTTCCTAAGTGGAAGTGGCAGCGTATCACTATGGACTTCATTGTTGTACTCTCACTGACTCAGAGGAAATTCGATGCAGTGTGGGTTATTGTGGATAGGCTGACTAAGTCAGGCATTTTATTCATGTGGAAGTTTCCTATTCTTCTGAGCGGTTGGCTGAGATTTATATTTGTGAGATCGTTCGTCTTCATGGTGTGCCTGTGTCTATCATTTCTGATCGAGGAACGCAGTTTACCTCAGATTTCTGGAGAGCAATGCAGCGCGAGTTGGGTACGCGGGTTGAGTTGAGCACATCATTCATCCTCAGTCGGACGGACAGTCCGATCGTACTATTCAGATTTTGGAGGATATGCTTCGAGCATGTGTTTTGGACTTTGGAGGTTCTGTGTATTAGTTCTTGCCATTGACGGAATTTGCCTACAATAAAAGTTACCAGTCGAGCATCCAGATGACTCCCTATAAGGCATTATATGGTAGGCGTTATCAGTCACCGGTTGGGTAGTTTTAGCCGGGAGAGGCTCGGTTGTTGGGTACAAATTTAGTTCAGGATGCCTCTGTGAAGGGTAAGATCATTCAGGATAGGCTTCATACATCTCAGTCCAGGCAGAAGAGTTATGCTGACCACAAGGTTCATGATATAGCATTCATGGTCGGAGAGCGAGTGTTACTTCGGGTGTCGCCCATGAAGGGCGTGATGAGAATTGGAAAGAAGGGCAAGCTAAGCCCTAGGTTCATCGATCCTTTTGAGATTCTTGATCTAGTGGGAGAGATGACTTACAAACTTGCATTGCCGTCAAGTTTATCAACTGTGCATCTAGTGTTTCATCTGTTATGCTTCAGAAGTATCACGGCGATCCATCCCACGTGTTAGACTTCAGCACTGTCCAGTTGGACAAGGACTTGACCTATGAGGAGGAGCCGATAGCTATTCTAGACCGGCAGGTTCATTAGTTGAGATAGAAGAACTTTTCTTCAGTTTGTGGGCAATGGAGAGGTCAGCCTGTTGAGGTAGCGACTTGGGAGTCCGAGTCCAATATGCTGAACCGATATCCCCATCATTTCCCCAACTCAGGTGCTTTTCTATGTTCATTCGAGGACGAACTGTTGTTGTGGAGGTGGAGAATGTGATGACCCAAAAGGTCATATCGTGTTTTAGAACCCAATTTGGGGTTTCGAGGCCTTCAAGACCTCATTTTATTTTTTCTCGATTTGCGTGCGCAGTACGGGCGCGCTTCCAGAAAGCCCTTATATGAAAATTTGAGGAAAATGCCAACTTTGCCTTTAAATTTGAATTTAAGTTGACTTCAGTCAATATTTTGGGTAAACAGACCCAGATCCATGATTTGACGGCTTCAGAGGGTCCGTATAAAAATATGGGACTTGGGTGTATACCCAGAATTGAATTCCGAGGTCCCTAGCCTAAGAAATGAACTTTTGAAGAAAATTATTTTAACTGAAAAATATCAGAGTTTTTGGAAATTTAACGATGTTTGAATTTGATGGTATCGGGTTCGTATTTTGGTTTCAGAGCCCGGCACAGGTTTAATATGGTATTTAAGTTGTGTTTGTAAAATTTGGTAAGAAACGGAATTCATATGACATGATTCGGACCCCCGGTTGTGAAAATGGAAACTTTAGAGTTCTTGAGATTTTTCCTTGATTTTTATGCTAAACTCGTAGTTTTAGGTATTATTTTGTCGATTTTATTACACGACTAAGTGTGTATGATGTTTTTAGACTTGTGTGCATGTTTGGTTTGGAGACTCGAGGGCTCGTGTGAGTTTTGGATAGGTTTCGGGATGTTTTGGACTTAAGAATTTCTATTGTATAGCTGCTTCTGGTGTTTTGATATTTTTTTCTTCGCATACGCGATGCAACTCACGCAAACACGAAGTACAAGCTGGGCTGGGGAGTGGTTTCTTCTACACGAACACGAGGCCATGGTCACAAAGGCGGAGCACTGGGGGGATTGCTCTTCGCGAATGCAACTGGCCACACGCGAACGCGTAGTGTAATGGAGATGGCTGGGGGAGTCCTTGAATTGTCCTTCGCGAACACAGTCCCAGGTCCGCGAACACGATGGTCAGGTGGGACAAACCATCACGAACGTGAGCAGCTCATCGCGAACGCATAGGACCTTTTGGCCACAAAGCTTCGCGAACGCGACAGACCTTTCACAAACACGACAGACCCTTCGTGAGTGCGAAGAAGGTCTGTCTAGTGATTTTAAAACATAACCTAGGTCGGGATTTCTTCAAAATTTCATATCTCCTTCCATTGAATCTGACCTTGGGCGATTTTTGAAGAGAAATTTCAACACCAAATCCTAGGTTTGTGTTCTTAAACTCATTTCTTTCATTTTTCCATCAACACCCTTTAGATTTCTAGACTTAACTCTTGTTCTTTCATGGTAGAATTAGGGATTTTTCGGAAAATTGGAGATTTTACAAATTTGGGGATTTAGACCTCGATTTGGGGTCAGATTCCGAAACTAATTGCATATTGGGGCTCGTGGGTGAATGGATAATCAGGATTTGGTCTGAACCTCGAGTTTTGACCAAGCGGGCCCGAGGTCGATTTTTGACTTTTTGAGGAAAATGATAGAAAACCTATAATTAAGCATTGGTGTTGAATTCTTTAGCATGATTGATGTTGTTAAGTTAATTATGGCTAGGTACAAGTGAATTGGAAGTGTAATCTAAAGGAAAAGCAGTACTTGAGGCTTGAGTTTGGCGTGGAATCCGAGGTAAGTGTTTGGTCTAACCTTAGCATGAGGAAATATGTGTTATGTCTTATTTACTATGTGTTAGTGTTGTGTACGATATATAGGTGTGGTGATGAGTATCTATACGTTGGTGTCGAGCATGCCTGTGAGTCTATACAGTAATCATTGTGATTCTTATTATGTACTATCTATGCCTAAATTGATGATTATCCATATTGAACAAGACTTATCATATTTTCTTGGTATTTGTCCATTGTTGAGTATTGGCTCGAGTTGAGACTTATTTTGTGAAGTCAACTGTTGGAACGAGATTGGTTATAGCTGATTCCCTTGCCGGGATGTATTTATTTCTATTGTTGATTCCCATGCTAGGATATTATTATTTCTACTATTTGGGTGAGGAAAGAGCGATAAGCACAAAGGGTTATATTGTGCACATTCATACTTATGCATATGGCGAGGAAGAGTGATAAAGCACGAAGGGTGATGCCGTGCACATTTACATTTATATTGATGCATATGGTAAGGAAGAGAGATAAAACACGAAGGGTGATGCCGTGTACATTTCTAATATTCATATGGTGAGGAAGAGCGATAAAGCACGAAGGGTGATGCCATGCACATTTTCATTATTGATTGCATGGAGAGCATTGAAAGTAAAGGCACGAAGGGTGATGCCGTGCATTTAGTTTCTATTTGCTGTGATTAATTGCTGTTATCGGTTCAAGTGCCTTAATTGTTTTGTTTATGTTACTTCTATGTTTTCCTTATTGTGGTCTCCCCCATAGCATGTTGCCCCTTCCCGTTAATTTCTGTTTAGATTCTATAATTGTTATTTCGTTAGATATTGTTTAACTGCACAGGTTATGATGTTTGGTCGTGTCCTAGCCTCGTCACTACTTCGCTGAGGTTAGGCTCGACACTTACAGTACATGGGGTCGGCTGTACTGCTACTATATTCTGCACTTTTTGTGCAGATCTCGATACTGGACTCTACGGACCGTAGATCGAGGTTGCTGCCTTCAGTCCAGAGGAGACCCATGGTAGTCCTGCAGGCGTCCGCAGGACTTGACGTCCCCTTCTATCCTACTTCTTTTCTATTTTGTCTATTTCTAAGACATATTTGTATTTTCTTATTCAGACCACTAATTGTAGTATTCGTTGATAGTTTGTGAGATTGTGACACCATTTCTGGGTGGAGTTTTATTATGATTTCGTAATTTTACTAAGTTAAACTGTCAAATTCTATTCTTTTGCATTTTTGTTTCCGTTGTTTCCTTATTAACTTGTAAATTGTTAAAAGATAAAGTAAAAAGGTAAAATAATCAGTAACGTTAGCTTGCCTAGTGAGTCCAATGTTGGCGCCATCACGGTCCCGACGGTGGGAAATTCGGGTCGTGACAATGACTTCCTTCCCTCCTGATTTTAGCAGCCCCTCAATAAATTCCATGGAGATGTATTCCCAAGCTCTTCCTAGAATCGGCAAGGGTTGCAACATTCCAGGGTAAGAAACACTTTTATATTTGTTTTGCTGACAAATTTCACATTCTTGCACTACTGATTTCACATCTGTAATCATCCTAGGCCAATAGATAATGGATTTAAGCCTTTGGTATGTAGCGTGAATGCCAGAGTGCCCTCCCCATGTGGAACAATGCATATCATTAGCCAGTTTGATTCAAAGACCTTTCTGTTTTCCAACCTAGACTTTTCCTTGCCATTGTAGAAGTCCCATATGAAGTGAGACTTCTGGAATTGCCTTTGGATCTAGGCAGAGTTTGGTGATTAACTCTTGGGCCTCCATATCCTTATCATACCTCTCAATGACTTCTTGAATCCCTTTGGGTTGTGCCACATTCAAGCCCAATCATTCATTTATTGAGACAACCTCTGTGACTTCCTCAACCTTCGAGACAAAGCGTCGACAATTGTATTTTCTTTTCCTTGTCTATAATGAATCTCATAACTCAGCCCCATCAGTTTTGTGACCCTTTTATGTTGTAAAATAGTGGTTATACGCTGGTGTTGATACCCTATTTTTTCCTGTATAATTTTTATATACAAAATACTCTCAAAATAGCATATATATATGCATATATAAGCATAGTTTAAGGGTTTTGGCATTTTTTCTAATTTTTAAAGATTTTTAAATCAATTTATTGTCCATTTTAGCAGTACAAAAAGCAGTGATTATCCTCAAAACTATCAATTTTGGTGAATAATTCATTTTATTTTCATATTTATACAAAAATATAGTTAAGGTGATTTTTTGTATATTCTTTTACAAATTTATCTGGTATTTTAAAGACTAAATTGCATATAATTGCAATTTTAACCTATTTTAAGTTTAATAACATTTCTATAATTATAAAATTGGGTTCAATATTTTAATTAATATTTATACATTATAAATTGGTTAAGTACTTTTAATTTTGATTTTAAAATCATTTTACTATTTTTATAAAATAAAAAGGGTCAAAACTGGCTATTTGAAAACTGGCCTCATTTCATTTCATTTTGGTATTTCAATCATAGCCAAATTTGACCCCTAATTGACCCAATTTCCAGCCCAATTCCGGACCAGCCCAATCCCACTTAACCCCAACCATTAACCCGTCTATAATACCCGATCCAAGCCCTCTTGATCTAGACCGTTGATCTTTGAGATCAACGGCCCCTATACAACCTACCATAATTAAACCTAGGTGACTACCCTAATCCCCTCATTTTCATTCCAACAACCACCTCTGAATACCCTCCCTCTCTCAAACTCTCTCAAAGATCCTCGAAACCCTAGTTGTCACCTACCATTTTCAACCCCAAACTCACCGAAATCCATGGCTTCTCAGGCCATGGATAGCCTATACTCACCTCCCAATGCTCCTAAACGCTGGGTGTTCGAAGATTCGAGATCTAACCTAGATGGTGTCCGTTCAGATCATCTTCGATTCAAATTTCTATGGCTTTTACGGCTTAGCTCCGGCGTATCCATGGTATTTCGAGCCTGGATCTGACTCATCCGACATAGATCGAACCTTTTCCAAGCCTTTCTCATCCTAGGGTGGAACCCTATCTATTCGAGGTTTTTCTGTTTGTCTTCTTAAATCTATGCTATATCTGTGCTTTGATGAAGTTTTAGAACGCTTTCCCCAATTTTTCCTGCAAAATTATTTCTTTCCGATCTAGGGTTTTTGAAAAGCTTAAAATGTTTTTCTAACTCGTCCTTTTCTTTTCTTTGTATATATTCGTCCATATTATGTTCGTATGTTTCTTTTTCTACCACTCATGTGTTGTTCTTCTACTTTTCTCTCTATACTTTGTAATATACTGTCCTTGTAAACTAGGCTTGCATGTCAATCTTTGTTATGATCTTCTATCTGTTACTAGCTATATTCTACTATATGTGTTATTACTGAGTTCTTAAGTTGTTTGCCATTGCTGAACTTCTGTTTGAGTTCTAAACATGCTTCATTTACTATTTTCGGAGTTTATATCACTTCTTCTCTATTCTGAACTTGCTTAAATTCCGAGTTTTTCTCGAACATGTTCTTTATGCTTTCAAACCTGCTATCAAGCCTGTTGGTTTCTCACGAGTCTCTAAAAGAGACCTCTAAGTCTGTTTTAATGGCTCGCCCTCTCATCTTTGTATCTGATTCAAATTGAAACCCTAGAATTTGGGGGTTTCTTTGGTAAGTTCGATTTTGTGTTTGGACTAGGGTTTTACTTTGAAACCCCAATCTCTCAGACTCATTCTGAGTTTATAAATTGGACCTGAATTTTTTTTATGACTGTTTCCATGTTAATCCTTTCTAACCAGCATGACAACTCCCTATTGTTGATATTTGTGTGCTTTATATATGAGAAGTTCTTTCAAAAGGTTTTGCTAAGTACTGATTGATTCCGAATTTCCTTTTAATAAGGTATGATGATTGCTATTGATTTTTCTCTAATTGAACCCTCTTTACTCTTTTTCTTGACTTGTCATTCGAACAAAGCCTTCAATTTTATTTTTTGATTGATTCCCTTTCTTTATTTTTCATAAACCGTGTACCACTGAACTCTGCCTTAAATAACTCCAGTGTATTTACCCTTCTTGTGTTACTTTGGAAAAGATTTGAATCAAATTTCTTTCCTTAATTGTCTTATACCCGTTTGAAATCAGAATCCCTTAACTAAAGGGAGATTCTTTGTGATTGATGGCAAGCTATTTTCTTACCTTTTCTTACTTGTTTCTGTAGTATAAAAGGGGAACTACTCTTCTTCACTTATACAAGGCTAGAACCTTGAACCCTCAGTTCAATACTTACACACTCTCAGTTACAACTCTCTCAATTTTCTACTCTCTCTTCTGAAAACTTTGTACTGCTTGCTTGCAACTTGGCCATTCAAGACTACTGTGTTATTTGTTTGTTTCTCTGAAACTGGTATGTCTCAACTTTAATTTCAGCTTCTTCCCTATGTGCTTACTTTACAGTTGCTAAACTCTTGTCTACTTTGCTGGTCATGTTAAGTAGTTAAAATTATATGTGCTCTTTCCTTGTATCCTGCTTCTATTATGAATCCCCATACCCCATTCCCCTACGTGTTCTGAGTTAAAGTTAATGGCCTGGCAACATACAAATTTCTACCCAGGGCTGAACCTGACTTTTAATAGGTCCTAACTCCCTAATTTAAAGCTGACAGGCTAGTCAGGGGTGTGCCAGCATCCCAATTGCTGGGCATGACCACCAGCCTGCCATGGCCTTTCCTAATCCTCCTTCTATTGCACTTACACTTACTCCTAGACTCTAAGTTCTTCCCCCCTCCTATGAGCCTTGCCTTGGAACCTTGAGTTTCCTTTAAACTTGGATATTTGAGGGCTGTCCCTTCCACACTTCACTAATTCTTCAATGGTATTTGGGTTGTAAGCACTGTCTGGAGTTCATGAAGCTCCTTGGAACTTTGACACATCCCAAGTAAGAGAAAAGGCTTTGGAAATCTGATCTTTGGAAGTTGGTTTATTTCATGTATCAGACTAGGAGTCTGGATTAGGCACTCCTTGGTTGGACTTTTAATTTCTGATGTAATTTACTTTTTCTGGATTTCTTCAAGTTGCAATAAATGGTAATAACTATGGGGTGTATAGTAAAAATGGGGAGGGTCTCTCATGTTATGCATGTGGGGTAGATATCATGCTTTAGGTTTTATTTCTGCACTCACAACATCTTCATTTATGTATCTACATATAGAAATCTTGCTTATAAGTTTATTCATTAGTGCATTAGAAATCATGCCTATAAGTTTATTCATTACTGCATTAGAAATCATGCCTATAAATTTATTCATTATTGCATATAAAAATCCTACCTATAAGTTATTCATCTGCATATAGAAATCCTACATATAAGTTTATTCATTACTGCATTAGAAATCATGCATATAAGTTTATTCATTACAACATTAGAAATCCTGCCCATAAGTATATTCATCTGCATATAGAAATCCTGCCTATAAGTTATTCATCTGCATTAAAAATAATCAATTGCATCCTAGACACCATGCTTATAGGATTCATGCACTTACGTAACCGTTTTAAATCAATAACGCTTAGAAGCCATGCCTATAGCGGTAATCGTTTGAATCTGATTCGTCTACAATTATAAAACCAATGGTAAAGCCGTTTAAAATCTGCAAAACTTCTGTTTTCTAAAATCAGTAATCCTTCTTTAGAATCAGTAGGCAGTCTACAATGTTAGATATCATGATTCAGGCCTCATCTAGGCAAACCTGTTGGTAATTAATCAACTATACCAGTCTTTAATAATTACAACCAGCAGGCAGTCTAATTCAGACTTCTTATATGAAAATATGTGATATATCAGCCACCTTTCCTACGTTAAGTTTAATTAAAGACCTAATCAGTATTTGTAAGCCATGCTAAATAATTTGATGCTTTGAATGAGGAGGCCTACTTGTGCCTTAACTGCTATGTGCTTCCCCATAATCTGCCTTATGTGTTTTTGTTTGTTGCTCTAGAGTTTTATCCTTTTAAACCATACAAAACCCACATCACCCTTCCCTTTAGGACTAGTTGTCCCAAATGCCTCTGGGACTAATAGGATCGGGGATGGTACTAGCATGCAATAAATAATGAAACCATTCCGCGTTTAATACCATAACGGGGTGGGAAAGGGTAGATATGGATATGATGACCGGTGCGCTAATACCACGTGTAGCGCCTCTTTGAGGAGTAATTACCGGGTATTGCATTGATGTTATCCATATTATTTGTAAACCTAGGAACCCCTTTCCTTTATTTGTTTATTTATCACTTTTTCAGAATTTTCATGCTGTTTTTCTCAAAATTCGAGTCCAGTTCTGTTTTCTTCAAACTATAACTTATCTGCAAACTTTAATTTGACAATCCTTCATATTTGAAGCTCGTATTTGCTTATTTGTTACTTGTACTTGAAGTCACAATTATAACATGGCCGGGAACCACACTAGTGGATCTTGAGGGGTACCTAACACCTTCCCCTCGAGATAATTTCTAGCCCTTACCCAAACTCTGGTTCTTCAAACTCAAGCCTTTCTTAGTGTCCTAATGCACTTAATCATTAGGTAGCGACTCTTCAAAACTCCAAAACCCAATTCCCAAAAGGAAAAAAAGTTGTCTGCCCAAATGTCGTAAACCTGATTTCGCCTTTAAAGAAAATGGGGGCATCGATAGCATGTCGACTCTGCTGGGGAAATTCTTTAGGATTTTACCATTTCATGTTATTTGTGACTTTATTGCTTCTTTATTGCCTTTATTTAACGTCTTTTACTTCGAAACTGACTTGGCTCTTTGTTTTCTTTCCTTTAATTCTTCTACCGCTTTCCTTCAATACTGTTGTAATTTTGAGCAATTATTGTAATCATTACTGTATGAATGTGCAAATACATGATAACTTGTTTCATTCTTGTAAATTGAATCTTCCACATCATATTCCACTCGTGCCAAACAAAATACCATAGCAACGCTTATAATGAGTGGTTGCACCCTTCCAATATTACACCCCCTAAATTTGGCAAAGGCGTATTTGCGGTAAAACCAGTCGATCAGCGGTGCAGTCGACGGTTCCGTACCTTTCCCTCTTGAGTTGTCTGCTCAAGGGTACCAGTATAACACCCATAGAAACCTTACTCTGTTTAAACTGTACATGCATTACTGTCAAACCTAGCCGAGTCGGTTATATTGTCCGCATAATGACTCTTTAAGATAGCCTTGTCCAAAGTCCATCGGGTTTCCTTGAAACCCAAACGGACACCAACACGTTCTGTGCATTTATTTAGAGAACTAAATACTGCTACACTAATTATTGATTTAAATAGTCGAGTCCGGCGGGGGTAAGGGTCTAACACTTTGTTTTGCAAAAAATGAGGCACGAAGTCTCCAGATTCGGCATGGTAACCCACATCCACCCAAGGTTGCTAAGCTATTAGGAAGACCTTCACTCCAGTGATCAGACCTTCATCCGCAAATATTTGGGAAATTTGCCTTCTCTTTTGGAAATCCAACTCGACAACAAAATCATAAAGGCTGCAACTCCATTCTAGGATGGCGATAGATCTGTGTTCCGCTTTGGGGACCTTAAAATGACACCTCTGCTCGAGGAAATAGGAGGACTAGCTGGTATTCCATGGGAGACTCCGGGTTTACTTATGCCGGAAAATCGTAAAGGTAGGGGTTTTCTCAAAATGATGGTTCTAAAGAAGAACACAGACTGGGACCAAATAAATAAGAGTCTTTTCTTTCTGCCTTAAATGTAATAAGGCCAATGGCCATTAGTGACTTTTTATTTTTCGCAATTTTAGTGTCGTTTTGGGGATTCGTCTTATTTTTATCAATAAAATGAGGCATTTAGAATTATAAGTTCTCCAAATCAACTTGTCGCTAGGCCTACCTCAGGCACAACGAGGCTCCCAAATTAGAACACGATTTATATTCTTGCACTATGTGTTTAAATATTGCAACATTTTCTTCTCACGATCCACACTAACTTGTTACCTTTTTGTTTTTACTTTTTGTTTTATTCCCCTTCCCCAAAGGTTAGTTCGTGCATTTTGGCATCATCATCATATTCCACAAGATCTAAGGGCCCTCCACCTCCTCCTCCTCTGAGTCCTAGAACAAGGGAAAAATGGAAGACTTGAGCCACATCAGGAAGGAGAAATCAGTTGAAAGGGTAGATGTTCCCGAGGGTATTCAGGTTTTCAAGGAAAGTGCCTCCCAGCTCGAACAAAATTTATTGAAATTTCAGGAAGAACTGGACCAAGTTCGGAATTTGGCAAGCTTGTAATTTTCCCTCAATACCCCAGATGTCAACTTCCCTAACACTCAAAATCCCGCACCTCCACAAAACATCCCGAAACCGGAGAATCAACCCACTCCCCATCACCCCTGCAACACATGCCACACTTCAAATAACACCCCACTGCTCATCCCTGAATCCCTTAACTCCACAAATGACCATTCTTACCCTCATAACACCCCCATTTATGTGGAAACTGTGCACATCCTACTCAACCCATTTCAAGCACACCTGAGTCAGATGACAAAGACTCTCTTATCAAGAGTCTTTCCGCAGAAATCAAGAAACTAACTAGTGGAGTTCAAGGTATTGAAGAAAGCAAGGGGATCAAGGGATTAAATTACGAAGACCTTTGCATTTAACTAGATGTCAAACTGCCTGAGGGGTACAAACCTCCCAAGTTCGAGATGTTCGATGGCACCGGGGATCCCAAAGTTCATTCGAGGACATACTATGACAAGCTGGTCAGAGTAGGAAGGGATGAAAAGATTAGATGAAGCTCTTTATGAGAGGTCTAAAAGGGGATGCTCTATCTTGGTACATTAGCCAAGACCCGAAGAAGTGGTCATATTGGGTAAGCATGGCGTCCGACTTCATGGACAGGTTCAGATTCAACACGAAGAATGCACCAGATGTGTTCTACATCCAGAACTTGAAAAAGAAATCCACAGAGATATTCTTCGAGTATGCTACTCGTTGGAGTTCAGAAGCCTCTAAGGTCAGACCGGCTTTAGAAGAAGAACAAATGAATAGGTTTTTTCATCCGGGACCAATACCCACAGTACTAAGAAAGGTTGATGTTGATTAAAGGCCAGAAATATTTCGACATCATCAAGCTAGGGGAGAGGATCGAGGAAGGTATTAAAAGTGGTATGGTCACTAACTTTAAAGCATTACAGGCTACCAACAAGGCTCTACAATATGGTGGTACGTCCAAGAAAAGGAATGTGAGTGCCGTGATGGTTGCACAGAGAACAAAATCCCCAATCAAATACCAAACCTATCCATTACCTCCACTCACATATCAACCTACCCCAAATTACCAAGCACCCTCGCCCGCTTAACAAGCTCTTCCACCTACTTACCAATCATCTCCACCTCCCGCATATCAGCCTACTTTACCTAAATACTCCCAACCCTCACACGTCTACCAAGCCTACAACACCCAACAAGCTCACTATCAATTACCTCACCAAAATTTCCCTAGACCGCAACTAAACTTCAACCGTATACCTCCCAAACAATACATCGCCATTGCTGAACCAATCGACCAGCTGTATAATAGGCTTAAAACTGCTGGTTAGCTCACCCCTATCCCTGCCATAACTCTAGAAAATCCTTCCCAATAGATCAAACCAAACAAAACCTGTGCATATCATTTCGGTATGAAGGGGCATATCATTAATGAATGCCGCTCTCTGAAGGACAAGATTCATGCTTTGATTGACAACAAGATCATTATGGCAAAGGAGCCTACTTTGAATGTCCGCAACAACCCTTTACCTAACCATAAAGGCGGAGGCATACCTTAATCCGATTGTAGTCCAAATTCAGCCTTCTGAAGACGCTGAAGTGAACATGTCCATAAACACCATCTTCTGCAAAGATGCCAGGACCAATTGAGGTTGAGTTTGGATCCCCAAAGGCACCTACGCCATTTGAAGTTGATGTATTACCTACCAAAGCAATGATACCCATCATGGTGGCAATGTTAGCCATAGCACCCTTCCATACAAAGACCGTCCCTTGGGATTACATAGCCGAGGCAAGGAGAAAAAGAAAAGCCAAAACCAGATAAGCAGTTACGGTGCAAGGTATGACAAGAACCGGCACGGTTTATACTCCAGAGCATTTAGCCGAATCAAGTAAGCAAGCCTCTGGACGGCCTATTAAAACTGTGACCGATAATCTCTGGAGGAAGATAAAAGCAAAAGAGTACTCAGTCGTTGATCAACTGAATAAAACACCGGCACAGATCTCCATCCTAGCTCTTCTGCAAAGATCTGATGCACATAAGAATGCCTTGTTGAAGATACTGAGTGAAAAATATGTACCCAGCAACATAACTGGAGGAGAAATGGCAAACATGGTAGGGCAAGTATTGGAGAGTCACAAAATCACTTTCTACGAAGATGATCTACCACCGGAAGGACTGAGCCATAACAAAGCATTGCACATCACTGTGCAGTGCGAGGATCATTTTATCACTAGAATTCTGATTGACGGAGGGTCCAGCCTCAATATTTGTCCATCGGTGACTTTCAGAACATTGGGGAAGAGCCTGCATGAGATCAAGGATGTAGGCATCAATGTCAAAGCTTTCGATGGTTCCCAAAGGTCCACTATTGGGGAAATCAGTTTATATCTACAAATGGGACCGACTTGGTTCGACGTTGACTTTCAAGTAATAGACGTCCCAGCATCTTACAACTTGCTTTTGGGACGACCTTGGATTCATGCCGCTGGGGTTGTACATCAAACCTACACTAGGTAGTGAAGTTTGAATAGAATCACCAAGAGGTGATTATTTACGGCGACGGTAGCAATCCCATATACAGTTGCCAGACCATCCCGACAATCGGAGGAAGAAGAAAGATAGGTGGGGAAACCTACCACCACATCGAACGAGTCAATGCTGTGGACAAGGATAAATGGTGGGATAATAAAATTGAAAGTATACTGAGTTGGAGCGGATATGAACCTAGCAAGGTACTCGGCAAGAACCTCCAGGGAATCACCAAACCTATCAAGCTGAAGAAACATGGTACCACTTTTGGTTTGGGATATGAATACACTTGGGAGGAGTTCAACCACTGGTCCCCACCATGGCGCAGTCCCTACTATCTGCTGGAGCATCCGATACCTCGCCTAGAGTAGACTTTCCAGCCAACCGAAGTGATTTATGGGTCAGAAGAAGAGAAAGCATTAACAGTAATGAGGAACTTATATCTGGAAGATAATAATATGGATTGTTGTGTCATTTTCGAGGAGGAGGGGAAGGAAGGCCCTTCCATACAAGCCGTGAGCCGAGGAGCATGCCTCAACAATTGGTCCATTAGAACCACCAGGGACCGGAAAGCTTCGGGGTAGCAAGGCTGAACAAAGCACCATGCATCATCTTTATTTTTTTTGCTAGTTTACTTTCTTTCTGCATTTTAATTTCAAAATAAGAGCTCCAATGTTCAAAACAATTATAAAATTTATCAAAGCATTTTAGTTTCTTATAAATCTTGCTCTTATTACTTTCCATCATTTACTTTATTTACACAACATTACTATTACTTATCTTGATAAACCGACGATTGTGACCTGCAACGAGACAACTCAACAAACGGATATAGACTTAGAAGAAGATGATACACCAAAAGAGGTTGTTAAAGAGGTTGAGGATTTTAAAAATAAACCTAAGTCCAATTTGGACGAGACTGAGGTTGTTAACCTGGGAGATATAGAAAATGTCAAAGAAACGCGCATCAATGTTCATCTGTCACCATCAGAAAAGGAAGAGTACATAGAATTTCTAAAGGAATATGAGGACATATTCGCCTGGTCGTATGATGACATGACTGGTCTAAGCACGTCCATTGTGCCTCACAAATTACCGACTGATCTCGCCTGTCCGCCAGTGAAACAGAAGCTCAGTAAGTTCAAGCCAGACATAAGTTTGAAAATCAAGAATGAAGTCACCAAGAAAGTCAAAGCCAAGGTTCTCAGGGTAGTAGAGTATCCAACATGGTTAGCCAACATCGTGCTAGTACCAAAGAAGGATGGGAAGGTTAGAGTCTATGTCGACTACCGGGACCTCAACCGGGCCAGTCCGAAAGACGACTTCCCCTTACCAAACATATACATTCTAATTGACAACTGTGCTAAGCATGAACTACAGTCATTCATTGATTGTTTTGTTGGGTATCATCAAATATGGATGGATGAGGAAGACGCGAAGAAAATGGCCTTCATTACGCCGCGGGGGATGTATTGTTACAAGATGATGTCGTTTGGGTGAAAGAATGTTGGGGCCACCTACATGAGGGCCATGACTACTATTTTCCATGACATAATACACAAAGAGATCGAGGTATATGTAGACGACATCATCATCAAATCAAAGAGAGCCACAGATCATATGGAAGATCTGAGGAAATTCTTCAACAGACTATGAAGGTACAATCTGAAGCTGAACCCCGCCAAGTGTGCATTCAGGGTCCCCACCGGGAAACTACTTGGGTTCATGGTGAGTCGCCGAAGAATAGAATTGGATCCATCAAAGGTTAAGGCCATTCAAAAATTGCCACCGCTAAAGAGCAAGAAGGACATGATGAGTTTCCTAGGGAGACTCAACTATATCAGTCGATTCAAAGCTCAGTCCACTGTCATTTGTGAGCCAATCTTTAAGATGTTGAAGATAGATGCTGCTACCAAATGGACCGATGACTGTCAGAAAGCCTTTGACAGAATCAAGGAATACCTATCAACATCGCCAGTTTTGGTCCCGCCCGATCCGAAAGACCTCTATTACTCTACCTTGTAGTATTGGATGGAGCGTTCGGTTATGTTCTTGGGCAACATGATGAAACGAGGAGGAAAGAACATGCCATCTACTATCTCAGCAAGAAGTTCACCCCGTACGAGGCCCGGTATTCTCTATTAGAGCGCACGTGTTGTGCTCTGACTTGGGTAGCCCAGAAGTTGAGGCATTATTTCTGTGCCTACACTACTTATCTCATATCAAGAATGGATCCGTTGAAGTACATATTTCAGAAACCCATGCCCACTAGCAGGCTGGACAAGTGGCAAATCCTGCTGAGTGAATTCGACATCATCTATGTGACTCAGAAAGCAATCAAAGGACAGGCATTGGCGGATCATCTTGCTGAAAACCCCGTGGTCGGAGAATACGAACCCCTAAAAACATATTTTCCTGATGAGGAGGTATCCTTCATAGGAGAAGACATTGCAGAACCCTATGATGGTTCGAGAATGTTTTTCGACGGAGCAACAAACTTCAAAGGAGTTGGCATAGGAGCAGTCCTAGTATCAGAAACCGGCCAGCATTATCTGATGTCCGCCAAGCTCAGGCTCCCGTGCACCAACAACATGGCCGAGTATGAAGCCTGTATCTTAGGACTCAAGCTGGCCATTGACATGAAAATTCATGAACTGCTAATGATCGGGGATTCAGACTTGCTCATACATCAAGTCCGAGAAGAATGGGCAACCAAGAATTCCAAGATACTCCCCTATCTGTATCACGTATAAGAGTTGAGGAAGACATTCACAAAGACAGAGTTTCAGCATGTCCCTAGAGTATAGAATGAGTTTGCCGACGCATTGGCTATCCTATCATCTATGATTCAGCATCTAGATAAGAACTTCATAGATCCTATTCCGGTGAACATTCATGATCAGCCTGCTTACTTTGCTCATGTCGAGGAAGAAGTAGACGGAAAGCCTTGGTTTCATGGTATCAAGGAATATTTAGCCACATAGGAATATCCAGAACTTGCAAACGCTACTCAGAAGCGCACACTTCGAAGGTTGTCTAACAATTTCTTTCACAGTGGAGGAATCCTGTACAGGAGGACTCCCGATTTGGGATTACTAAGGTGTGTCGATGCAAAAGAAGCATCCAGGCTATTGGTAGAAATCCATGCTGGGACTTGCGGCCCACATATGAACGATTTTGTCTTAGCCAAAAAAATACTCCGAGCTGGTTATTTTTGGATGACTATGGAGATAGACTGCATCTGGTACGTCCAGAAGTGCCATCGCTGTCAAATACATGCAGATATGATAAAGGTGCCTCCTAATGAGCTTAATGCAACAAGTTCGCCATGGTTGTTCGCCACTTGGGAATGGATGTTATCGGACCTATCGAGCCAGCGACATCAAATCGACACAGGTTTATTCTAGTGGCAATTGATTATTTTACCAAATGGGTTAAAGCAGCATCATACAAGGCAGTGACCAAGAAAGTCATGACAGACTTTGTCCACGACCGTATCGTTTGTCAGTTCGGCATCCCAGAGTCAATCGCTACTGATAATGGTTCCAATCTCAACAATGACCTGATGAAGGCAATGTGTGAAAAATTCAAAATCAAACACAAGAATTCTACAGCCTACAGACCTCAGATGAATGGAGCTGTAGAACCGGCCAACAAGAATATCAAGAAGATACTAAGGAAGATGATAGAAATACATAAGCAGTGGAACGAGAAGCTATCATTTGCTTTATTGGGGTACCACACCACAGCTTGCACATCAACCGGGGCAACTCCCTACATGTTGGTTTATGGTACATAGGCAGTCATTCCCGCCAAAGTAGAGATTCCCTCCCTGAGGATTATACAAAAATCAAAACTCAAAGGCGCAGAATGAGTAAAAAATCACTACGAGCAGTTAGCCCTTATAGACGGGAAAAGAATGAACACTGTTTGTCATGGTCAACTTTATCAGAATGGAATATCCAAAGCCTTCAACAAAAGGGTCAATCCAAGACAATTCACACCGGGATAGCTGGTATTAAAGAAAATCTTCCCACATAAGGATGAAGCCAAAGGGAAATTCTCTCCCAACTGGCAGGATTCGTACATGGTTCACCGGGTTCTAACAGGAGGATCCCTCATACTTGCAAAAATGGACGGAGAAGTTTGGCCGAAGCCGATCAATTCAGATGTAGTGAAGCGATACTATGTGTAACCATTTATGATTTCCTTTATGATGTAATTTGAACTACGTCTGACCTGATTTCTGTTTAAGAGGGGATACGTAGGCAGCTTTATGGGTTTAGTCACAATTCAATAAAACTTTCATTTCCCCCGTTATTGGAAACTGGGGCAGAATTTTGAGGAGGAACCTCGAAATTCCGAAGTTGATCTTCAGCCATTCACCAACATGCAGCCATCAGAAGCACCAGCCCAGTAAACTGCGGCAGAATTTTGAAGAGGACCCTCAAAATTCCGGAGCGAGAGAGGTTGCAATGTCTTGAACCACGTCGCAGTCATTGATTCATCTAAAGAAAACTATTTTAATTAGGCATTTACGTTACACTTTTACTAAATCATGCATGACTACTATCAAAATTGCTTTGTTTGGTGACGCTACCCCAATAAAAACAAGACCCGAGCAGGACAAGCGAGGTCCACAGAAAGACAAACTAACCTTCCCCTTTTTTAAAAAAACTCATGATTTTTCTTTAGATGTAGGCACCCAAGACATAAAATCATCAGATACGATTAAACACTCATACCTTTTCAGGAATACAACTCTCAGAATCATCGCCTATTTACAATTGTTATCCATACGAGACATCCCCAGCAACCACAATACCACAATACATCAATCATCTATCAGCTATCATCTATCAGCTAAGAGATTTCATTATTATTTGCCTTTATTTTTCTGCATTGCATAAGGCTACCTTTCTGCCTTCCGAGACTAAGCTCTGTCTCCACTTGCATTTCCTGTATTGCATAAGGCTACCTTTCTGCCTTTCGAGACTAAACTCTATCTCCATAATTGCATAAGGTTACTATTCTGCCTTCCGAGGTTAAGCTCTACCTCCACTTGTATTTCTTGCATTGCATAAGGCTACCTTTATGTCTTCCGAGACTAAACTCTGTCTCCATAATTTCATAAGGCTAATATTCTGCCTTCCAAGGTTAAGCTCTACCTCCATTTGCATTACTTGCATTGTATAATGCTACCTTTCTGCCTTCCGAGACTAAGCTCTGTTTTCATAATTGCATAAGGCTACCATTCTGCCTTCCGAGGTTAAGCTCTGCCTCCACTTGCATTTCCTGCATTGCATAAGGCTACCTTTCTGCCTTCCGAGACTAAGCTCTGTCTCCATATTTGCATAAGGCTACTATTCTGCCTTTCGAGATTAAGCTCTACCTCTATTTGCATTTCTTGCATTGCATAAGGCTACTATTCTGCCTTCCGAGGTTAAGCTCTACCTCCATAATTGCATAGGCTGAAATATCGCCACTTCATCTTGCATCGGCTGAAAGACCGCCACTTATGTTTTATACTTAGCACCGGTTGAAATATCGCCATTTTATTTAAATCTTTACATCGGCTGAAATATTGCCACTTCGTTTAAATCTTGCATCGGCTGAAATATCGCCATTTTATTTAAATCTTTACATCGGCTAAAACATCGCCATTTTTGTTTAAGTCTTGCATCGGCTGAAATATCGCTATTTTATTTAAATCTTTAAGTCAGCTGAAATATCGCCACTTCATTTAAATCTCGCATCGGCTGAAATATCGCCATTTTATTTAAGTCTTGCATCGGTTGAAAGATCGCCACTTATTTTTTACATGGTCCGAGGACGTTATCCTAACCGTCCAAAGACAGTATTCATGGTCCAACGGGAACTTGCATCATGTTTAAAATTTATGCACAACATATGCGCTCGTGTTGTTATTTGCATGTAAACCGGCTAGCAACGACCGTGTAAGCAGGAGCGATCCCGCTCCAATTTCTGCAGCTCTGTTAAACCCGTAGAAATGCTACCCCAATCCAAATATCTCGTCCGTTCTTGGAAAAATCTCCATCGGCATGTTCCGTTGGCGGGTCTTGAACTACATACGGCCTGATTCCTGTAAAACCAAGGATATGTAGGCGGCTCAGGAACCAGAGCTCGGTCAAAATTCTTCAATCGTTTCATTCGGTCAAAATTGGTCATCATATCTTTACCCGACAATTTTTTCATCCTTTCCGGGTAAAGAGGGACAACTGTTGATACCCAATTTTTTCCTATATAATTTTTCTATACAAAATACTCTAAAAATAGCATATATATATATATATATATGCATATATAAGCATATCTTGGGGGTTTTGGCATTTTTCTTAATTTTTAAAGATTTTTAAATCAATTTATTGTCCATTTTACCAGTACAAAAATCAGCGATTATCCCCAAAACTATCAATTTTGGTGAATAATTTATTTTATTATCATATTTATACTAAAATATAGTTAAGATGATTTTTTTTATATTTTTTACAAATTTATCTGGTATTTTAAAGTCTAAATTGCATATAATTGCAATTTTAGCCTATTTTAAGATTAATATCATTTCTAAAATTATAAAATTGGGTTCAATATTTTTAATTAGTATTTTTACATTATAAATTGGTTCAGTACTTTTAATTTTGATTTTAAAATCATTTTACTAGTTTTATAAAATAAAAAGGGACAAAACTGATTATTTTAAAACTGGCCTCGTTTCGTTTCAATTTGGTATTTCAATCAGCCAAATTTGACCCCCTAATTGACCCAATTTCCAACCCAATTCTGGACCAACCCAATCCCACTTAACCCCAACCATTAACCCGTCTATATTACCCGACCCAAGCCCTCTTGATCTGGACCGTTGATCTTTGAGATCAACCCCTCCTATCCACTCTACCATAATTAAACCTAGGTGACTACCCTAATCCCCTCATTTTCATTCCAACAGCTGCCTCTGAATACTCTCCTTCTCTCAAACTCTCTCGAAGGCCCTCGAAACCCTAGTCGTCACCTACCATTTTCAACCCCAAACTCACCGGAATCCATGGCTTCTCAGGCCATGGATAGCCTATACTCACCTCCTTACGCTCCTAAACGCTGGGTGTTCGAAGATTCGAGGTCTGACCTCGATGGTGTCCATTCGGATCATCTCCGATTCAAGTTTCTATGGCTTCTCCGGCTTAGCTCCGGCGTATCCACGACATTTCGAGCCTAGTTCTGACTCATCCAACTTAGATCGGACCTTTTCCAAGCCTTTCTCATTCTAGGGTTCCTCTGGAACCCTAGATATTCGAGGTTTTTCTGTTTGTCTTCTTAAATCTATGCTATATTTATGCTTTGCTGAAGTTTTAAAATGCTTTTCCCAATTTTTATTGCAAAATTATTTCTTTCCAATCTAGGGTTTTTGAAAAGCTTAAAATATTTTTCTGACTCTTCCTTTTCTTTTCTTTGTATATATTCATCCATATTATGTTCGTATGTTTATTTTTCTTCCACGCATGTGTTGTTCTTCTACTTTTCTCTCTACTATACTTTGTAATATATTGTGCCTGTAAACTAGGCTCGCATGTCAATCTTTGTTATGATCTTTTATCTGTTCCTAGCTATATTCTACTGTATGTGTTCTTACTGAGTTCTTAAGTTTGTTTGCCTTCGCTGAACTTCTGTTTGAGTTCTAAACATGCTTCCTTTACTATTTTTAGAGTTTATATCACTTCTTCTCTATTCTGAACTTGCTTAATTTCGAGTTTTTCTCGAACATGTTCTTTATGCTTTCAAACCTGCTGTCATGTCTGTTGGTTTCTCACGAGTCTCTAAAAGAGACCTTTGAGTCTGTTTTAATTGCTCGCCCTCTCATCTTTGTATCTGATTCAAATTGAAACCCTAGACTTTGAGGGTTTCTTTGGTAAGTTCATTTTTGTGTTTGGACTAGGGTTTTACTTTGAAACCTCAAAATCTCAGACTCATTCTGAGTCTATAAATTGGACCTGAATTTTTTTTATGACTGTTTCCATGTTAATCATTTCTAACCAGCATGACAACTCCCTCTTGTTGATATTTTTGTGCTTTATATATGAGAAGTTCTTTCAAAAGGTTTTGCTAACTATTGATTGATTCCAAATTTCCTTTTAATAAGGTCAGATGATTGCTACTGATTTTTCTCTAATTGAACCCTCTTTACTCTTTTTCCTGACTTGGTTCATTCGAACAAGGCCTGCAATTTTATTTTTTGTTTGATTCACTTTCCTTATTTTTCATAAACCGTGTACCACTGAACTTTGCCTTAAATAACTCATGTGTATTTACCCTTCTTGTGTTACTTTGAAAAATATTTGAATCAAATTTCTTTCCTTAATTGTCTTATACCTGTTTGAAATTAGAATCCCTTAACTGAAGGGAGATTCTTTGTGATTGAATGCAAACTATTTTCTTACCTTTTCTTACTTGTTTCTGCACTATAAAAAGGGCACTACTCTTCTGCACTTAGACAAGGCTAGAACCTTGAACCCTCAGTTCAATACTTACACACTCTCAATTACAACTCTCTCAATTTTTTACTCTCTCTTCTGAAAACTTTGTACTGCGTGCTTGCAACTTGGCCATTCAAGAGTACTGTGTTATTTGTTTGTTTCTCTGAAATTGGTATGTCTCAATTTTGATTTCAGCTTCTTCCCTATGTGTTTACTTTATAATTGCTAAACTCTTGTCTACTTTGCTGGTCATGTTAAGTAGTTAAAATTATATGTGCTCTTTCCTTGTATCCTGCTTCTATCATGAATCCCTATACCCCATTTCCCTATGTGTGCTGAGTTAAAGTTCATGGCTTGGCAACATTTAAATTGCTGCCCAGGGCTGAACCTGACCTTCAATAGGTCCTAACTCCCCAATTTAAAGCTGACAGGATGGTCAGGGGTGTGCCAACATCCCAATTGTTGGGCATGACCACCAACCTGCCATGGTATTGCCTAATCCCCCCTCTATTTCACTTACACTTACTCCTAGACTCTAAGTTCTGCCCCTCTCCTATGAGCCTTGCCTTGGAACCTTGAGTTTTCTCTGAACTTGGACATTTGAGGGCTGGCCCTTCCACACTACACTAATTCTACAATGGTATTTGGGGTGTAAGCACTGGCTGGAGTTCATGAAGCTCTTTGGAACTTGGACACATCCCAAGTAAGAGAAAAGGTTTTGGAAATCTGATCTTTGGAAGTTGGTTTATTTCATGTATCAGACTAGGAGTCTGGATCAGGTGCTCCTTGGTTGGATTTTTAATTTCTGATGTAATTTACTTTTTCTGGATTCCTTCAAGTTGTAATAATTTGTATTAACTATGGGGTATATAGTAAAAATGGGGAGGGTCTCTCATGTTATGCATGTGGGGTAGATATCATGCTTTAGGTTTTATTTCTGCAATCACAACATCTTCGTTTATGTATCTACATATAGAAATCCTGCTTATAAGTTTATTCATTACTACATCAGAAATCATGCCTTTAAGTTTATTCAGTATTGCATTAGAAATCATGCCTATAAGTTTATTCATTATTGCATATAGAAATCCTGCCTATAAGTTATTCATCTGCATATAGAAATCCTGCCTATAAGTTTATTCATTACTGCATTAGAAATCATGCCGATAAGTTTATTCATTGCTGCATTAGAAATCCTGCCCATAAGTATATTCATCTGCATATAGAAATCCTGCCTATAAGTTATTCATCTGCATTAGAAATCATCAATTGCATCCTAGACACCATGCTTATAGGATTCATGCACTTACGTAACCGTTTTAAATCAATAACACTTAGAAGCCATGCCTGTAGGGGTAATCGTTTGAATCAGATTCGTCTACAAGTCTAAAACCAGTGGTAAAGTCATTTAAAATTTGCAGAACTTTTGTTTTCTAAAATCAGTAATCCTTCTTTAGAATTAGTAGGCCTTCTGCAATGTTAGATATCATGATTCAGGCCTCATCTAGGCAAACCTGTAGGTAATTAATCAACTATACCAGTATTTAATAATTACAACTAGCAGACAGTCTAATTAGGACTTCTTATATGAAAATATGTGATATATCAGCCACCCTTCCTACGCTAAGTTTAATTAAAGACCTAACCAGTATTTGTAAGCCATGCCAAATAATTTGCTGCATTGAATGAGGAGGCATACTTGAGCCTTAACTGCTATGTGCTTCCCCATAATCTACCTTATGTGTTTTTGTTTGTCGCTCTAGAGTTTTATCCTTTTAAACCATACAAAACCCACATCTCCCTTCCCTTTAGGACTAGTAGTTCCAAATGCCTCCAGGACTGATAGGATCGGGGCGGGTACTAGCATGCAATAAGTAACGAAACCATTCCGCATTTAATACCTTAACGGGGTGGGAAAAGGTAGATATGGATATGATGACCGGTGCATTAATACCACGTGTACCCCTCTTTGAGGAGTGATTACCGGGTATTGCATTGATGTGATCCATGTTATTTGTAAACCTTGGACCCCATTCATTTTATTTGTTTATTTATCACTTTTTCAGAATTTTCAAGATGTTTTTCTCAATATTCGAGTCCATTTCTATTTTCTTCAAACTTTAACTTATCTGCAAACTTTAATATGGCAATCCTTCACATTTGAAGCCCTTATTTGCTTATTTGTTACTTGTACTTGAAGTCACAATTATAACATGACCGGGAACCACACTAGTGGATCTTGAGGGGTGCCTAACGCCTTTCCCTCGAGATAATTTCTAGCCCTTACCCAAACTCTGGTTCTTCAAACTCAAACCGTTCTTAGTGTCCTAATGCACTTAATAATTAGGTGGTGACTGTAGACAATTAAAATTTTGTCAAATTTAAATCCATAAGAAATTTGGATTTTACCACAAATTAAATATATATTGTCTAATTAAGCAACATGGACTGGTATAATTAGGTTTGTTATTTAAATCCAATTAAATTGATTTAAATAAATGTCCAATATATTATTGGGCTAGCCCGTCAATTGATCTTCTATCAAATAAGTCGGCCCATAAGCCTCAAGCCCAATGATCTGCTCGGGTTTTCTTGGAGTCTACTCTACCCCACACCTATATAAAGGGGTCATGGGAGAAGGCTAAGGGACAAGCAAGTAAGCAGAAGGAAAGGCTAAAGAAGCTATGAAGAATAACATCAAAATCTCCATCCATATCTGCAATCGTAGTCTGTAGTCAAATTCCAAAGGCGAACTCAAGTCATAGGCGGGCGGCTTCAAATCTTCCGTCTGTGATAACCCAACACCAAATCCTGGCTGGTGACGAGTTTCAAATTGTTCGTGACGTACTACAAATTTAAAATTCGTCAAGTTCAAGATCAAGCTTTCAAGCTCTTGAACCATCATCCGTGAGGAGAAGAATCAGAGGACTACATCTCTTTAGATTTAGAGATTGTAACCCCATCACTTGAAATTAAATATAATATTTGTCGCTATATTTCTTGTCTTGATTATTATTTTTCAGGAGCGAAATTTAGTTGATAGAAATTTTGGCACGCCCAGTGGGACCATCTCTACCTCTCATCTCTTCTCTTCGAAGTTCAAGAACACCAAGATGGACATAACAAAGGTCAATCCCAAATTCGACGCTGCTGAGGATGCTGACTCTAAAACCGGATTGGAAGTTTCCATGGAGATTGTTGGCCAAATCAAAAGAAGCAAAGCTGAAATACTAGGACAACAAGTGCTGGAAGTGCCGTCCATAACTCATGTTTTTGGTTCATCTTCTCCAAAAGAAGTGAGATCCTCTTCGTACATGCTAGGAGAAAGGGACAACATCGCTAAGGTGGTCGAACGAGCTTTAACGCGATTTAGCCTTTCAAAAGAATATCGTCATCGATCCCATAATCCTTTCATACAGAAGGATGATGATGTGTTGAGCATCGAATTTGCTCTAATATCTCCTCTTTTCACTCCACAATCTGCTCTCTATACAAGTGATGATCCATATCATTCTTCATCATCTGCGGTGGTCATGCAAACAATGATGATTGAAGCTTCTACCATAGAAGAATAACTTGCAAATTTGATAAAAGCAGTTGAAGGCCTGACAACGTACATGAAAAATCAAGATGACAAACTTTCCAAGTTGATGAATAAGGTAGAGAGTATGATAGAGGAAGAATCAAGCCAAGCACCTATGAAGATTCCAGAAATTCAAGAGGAAGAGGAGTCCTCTACAAAGCTAACAACAATGACCAAAGAGCTCCAAGTTTCTTCTGATGGGCAAATTCATGATGAGCAATTGAAGGACTTCATCATAGGGGCCATCAAGGATAAAACTGATACTTCGCCTAAATCTTTCCTTACATACGCAAAGTTGTACACACCAAGGATTGATAACTTGATAATGCCAAGCGGATATCAACCACCTAAGTTTTAACAGTTTGATGGTAAAGGAAATCCCAAGCAATATGTTGCACACTTTGTCGAGACAGGCAATAAAAATGGAACTTATGGCGATCACCTTGTCAATCAGTTTGTTCGATCTCTTAAAGAAATTGCTTTCGATTGGTACACAGATCTTGAAACTAGTTCAATCGATAGTTCGGAGCAACCGGAGCAAGAATTTCTTACTCGCTTCTACAACACAAGGCACATTGTGAGCATGATTGAACTTACAAATGCTTGCCAGGGGAATGAAGAGCCAGTTATTGACTTTATCAGTCGCTGGAGGAGCTTAAGCCTCAACTGCAAAGACCATCTTAGCGAAACTTCTGGGATCGAAATGTGCATCCAAGGTATGCATTGGGACCTTCGCTACATCTTGCAAGGAATAAAGCCTAAAACTTTTGAAGATTTGGCCACAAATGCTCATGATATGGAATTGAGTATGGCCACAAGTAGAGACCAAAGGTTTCATGGCTTTGAGCCTTATGATGAAATAGAAGTAGACGATGCTGAGAATGGGGGCAAATATTCATCCGAAGATGAAACTGAAGAGTCCATGCATGTGCTATGCTTCTTGACGTATGAGCCTAAACTACAAGTCTCAACGCTCCTCGACGCACGAGCCTAAACTGAAAGTCATGAAGCTCCTTGACTCATGAGCCTAAACTTCAAGTCACCATACTCTTTGACACATGAGCCTAAACTGCATATTGCAATGCTCTTTGATACATAAGCCTAAACTGTATGTCACAAAGTTCCTAAAATTCGAGCCAAATTTTTAGTTATAAAGCTCCACAAGTTCAAGCAAAAGTCTTCACGTTGCAAAGCTCTTCAAACTCGAGCAAAAGTCTACAAGTTGCAAAGCTCTTCAAATTTGAGCAAAGACCTCAACTTGCAAAGCTCTTCAGATACGAGCTAAGACTTCAAGATGTAAAGCTCTTCAAATTTGAGCAAGTCTTCAAGATGCAAAGCTCTTCAAAGTCCTTGATGCATGAGCCTAAACTGCAATTCATGATGCTCCTTGATACATGATCTTAAACTGCACGTTGCTACACTCCTGGCCCGCATGAGTCAAAACTGTGTACGGCTAGAAAAAAAAGTTTGCTAGGTTGAAAACCTCGAAAGGAGCGGCCTAGGCAAAAGTCAAGACCAAAAAAAGAAAAAAAAATAACTCATCCCTCTGAACTACGTTATGACTTGATCCTCTTCACCGAGGTACGTAGGCAGCTTAGAGTTTTATTCTAAGTTCTGTCGCATGAGTCTTTAAAAAATTAAAAGTTTGGCATCATCGGATCATTACATTAATTCTTTCAAGTGTAGAGGCACATATCTATGAGGAAAAGAGACAATTTGCTTTTAAGTATAAAAGATTTTTTTTATTTCTTCAATAGTACACAAGTTGATACACCAAAAAAATATAGAGACAAAAGGAATTAGACGTTTTCCTATACGAACGCCTAAGTCATGAAAATGATCGTAAACTCGACTTTGTGGCGGGCTCGTCTTGAATGCTTTTTCCAAGTCCATATGACATCTCCATATTTTAATACACTATCCCTAATGCCTCGTATATAAAAAGTCATCTCTCTTAAAAAAAAACCTTCAATCACCACGGGAGCTGCCATTGATAAACTTCAAGACCGTCAACAAATCAAGTGCAACAGTTGGTGAAGGGGTGACTCCGCATCTTTTATGACATCCCAGACTGATATCGGGACTCGTTGAACTTCTTTGCAAGTCTGCAAAAGAAATAAACAAAGAGATAAGATTCGTGATGATAGCCGAATCCATTACAAGGCTGTAAAATCAACTTTAAAAATATTTGGTAGGCTAACTAAGAATGAATGGAGCTTCATCTTCAACAAGATTATAGTTCTCGACGTCCGATTTCATAGGATCAAACTGTTGGTGATTTCAACTCTCCTAGTTCAAGATACAGTTTTTCTGGCCAAAAGCACGCAAACCTGAAAGTTCCTTGCGATCATTTCGAATTTCAATATTTTTCTGTTTCTAGCCCAAGAAGGGTTCTGGATGGAATTTTTATGTGTTGTATTTCTAGGAGTTTTCTTTCCAATGGAAAAAAAAGATTGTAATTCTGATACTCCTAGCTCAAGATACAATTATTTTCGCAGAAGGTATGCAAATCTGAAAGTTCACTGCAGTTAAGTCAATGTCGCAAAGTTTTTATTGATAGCTCAAAAGAAGTTCTGCCATGAAACTCATATGTATTGTATCTCTATGAGTATAATTTCTAATGGTGCAAATGGATCCCAATTTGGAGTCTCCTAACTCGAGATATGAATTTTTCCACCAAAGCGTGCAAAGCTGAAAAGCAATTTCGCGGACAGATGGGTCAAGTTCAAAAAGTTGTTGCGGACAATCTGCTAAGAATTCTTCTATGATATCATGACAATTTAATTATCTCTGAGTCTTCTTTCCAATAGCACAGACGGCTAACGATTTGGACATTCCTAGCTTGAGATATATACATCTTGATGACAGCATACAGTGCTGTAAAGTCAAAATGTCAGATATGTATACCAGTTTCAAAAGTCGACTCCGGCTAATCCTCGAGGAATTTATCCGTAAATTCTTTAAAGGATGTAACTTTTCAAGTTTTGATTCTTTGAAAGCATGAAGCTTCAGATTTCATCGCTCCTACATCAAGGAATTAATAATTTTGCAAAGGTTCAACAAGCACTAGCCCGCCAAGGATGAAATATGGTCGCTCGAGTTCCAAGCCTCTTTCTTGCCAAGTCGCAAGGTTGAGATGCACCATGTTCTTGCTCGTATGTTGCAAAGTGAGGATATTCCTCGTCGATCAAGCTCGCTTAGGAATACTCTAAATGTCTCTCGTCAAGCTGCAAGAAGGGATGTACCAAGTTGTTGTTGTACTCTCTTGAAAACCTGCAAAAAAATAAGAAAAGATTTTGGAGCCTTCGGTACCAACAAGATGACGCTTTTGCAGACAGAGGCGGAGCTAGGATTTGGAGTGTGTGGGTTCTAAAATTTAGAATAAGACTACCTAAAACTAATATACAATATCAAACTGACTAAAGAATAAGTATCGATATTTAATATATATTTAAAAAGTAACGAAATACAAACACAATATATGAATATAAACATTATCATTTCAATTGCACTCGACGAGTTGTCATGTTTTGAAAACGATCAATGATCACATCATTAGATACACTTTCAAATACTTCATCCTCTATAAAACAAACTAAACAATCATTCAAAAAGTCATCACCAATCCTGCTTCGCAAATTATTTTTAATAAACTTTACTGAAGAAAAAGCCCTTTCAACTATTGCAGTAGCCACAGGTAATATCAAACTCATCTTCACAAGCAAATAAACATGTCCCCATGTCTTATGAATATTTGTTTTAACCAATGTCTTCGACAGATTACCAAGCCCTTTCAAGTTAGAGAATGCATTGTCCATTTCTCGCACATAGTCAATAGAGTTGTCAAGCTCATAACTAAGATCTTCAAGCTTAGAAGCAGTGAACTCATTTGGATAATATGTAGCAAGTTTTATAATTTTGTTTTTATCATAATTCGCAAAAGAATCATCGGGACTCAAACTAGCCATACCAAGAAACAGAGAAGTATTCACTTCACTAAAACGACTGTTAAGCTCCGAAAGTTGCAAATCAATAGTAGCACAAAAAACTTCTACGTACAAATGATGGAAATATGTAACAGTTGAGCTTTTACGCTTTGACTTTCCAAGTGCATACTTCTCATCCATTTTTATGATTACAATACCATTTTTATCACAAAACAAAAAGACATCTTCTATCAAAGAACTCAATGAATGTTGTAAAAGCAAAGAATATATATTTTTTTATAATGCATGTGCAGATGTATCATTAACATGAACAAGGCCAAGGAATGGCTCAATAAGTTCACCCTCTTTATTGACATAGCGCAGAACAAGAGCCATTTGTTCCTTATGAGAGACATCCTTAGACTCATCAAATAATATCCCAAAAAATCCTCATTAAAGTCTTCAATAATTGCTTTCACCGTTTCTTTTGTACAAGAATTCACAATATCTTTCTGAATATCAGGAAAAGTCATGGTATTATTTTTTGGAGCTTTTTCTAATACCACTTTTTTCACATCTTCCTTCCTATCTGCATACCATTTTAAGAGATCTAAAAAATGGTCTCTTCTAGCAGAAGTTACACTCTCATCATGGCCCCAAAAAGGAATTCCTTCTTTCAAAAGATATCTTATCACATCAATTGAAGCATTCAAATGAACTTGATGTTCACTTTTAATTTTCTCATATTGCTTCTCCAAAGAAGTTAGAATGGATTGTTCTTGGTTCATTAAATCTAGCATCATATTGAAACATCGATATGAACACTACCCATGTTACCCACATGTGATTTAAATCTTTCTAAAGCGTTATTCCAACCTCTAAAACCATCCGTTGTGAAAGCATCACCTACTTTTTTTCCATATCCTCCAACCTCATTTTTAAACAAGTAACAACATAAACAAAATGTTGCATCTTGTTTAATGCTATATTCTAACCATTGAGAGCATGAAGTTTTAAACCCTTCAGGATTAAAGTGACGCATTATTCTCCCAAAATCTCTTTTTGGAAAGATAAAACTATGAGGTTGACAAGCTCCATTTTGTATATAATTTCTCCTTAAACAGTCACGTAAGTTAGGAGGATATTCTGAAATTGATTTTCTTTTAGCAGGATCGGGCTCATAATAGCACACTTTATCCGATGCTTGGGAAGGATTAATATTGCTATTAATAACTGGATATGGAGAGCTTGTTAAAAGGAGAGCTAGAAGAAGCTGCAGAAGCTTGAGCTTTGTAAAAACTCGTGATCATATCGACTTTGGCTAGAAAAACCTAAAAATCACAAAACAAAAATTTACTTGAAGTTGTATGTTTCAAAATGCTATAACAAACTATTCTTTATCTCCTCTGATATAGTTCAATTTATAAATTGTAAGATATACCAATAAGAACTTATGAATGCACAGTGCTAAATATAAAGAGTAAATCATCAATTCATCATGTACTTTATTTCACGATTTGGAATAATACAATTTTTAATCATCTATTCATATATGAATCAACCGTAACAATTTTGCATATGAGCACTTTCCTGTTAACTATTTTCCATCTCTTTCCCCTTTCTCTCTTTTTGTGTTTCCTCTTAAACTGATTCCCCTTTTACAGTCAATCATCAGTAGCTTAATCTCAAACCAAATTGGGATCAACCGTAACAATTCTGCACTATTTCTATTTGGGCTTATTCATTCCAATACCAAAATAATTTGCCTCAAATCAATTGAAAAGGGGTTAAGAATTTTGATTCACATGAGATGGGAAGATGGACATATTACACATACTTGAGATGAACGCTAGCATAGGCAGCAACACCCTAGTTTTTTTTTTTGATTTGGGAATTGGAAGAAACCCCAGCAAAACCCTAGCCTTTTTTTGATTTGAGAATTGGAAGAAAAAGTTTGTGTTTAAAGTTAGGAAGCTTCTGTTCTTTGTTTATTAGAAAGAAACATGTTATGTTAAGAGGTAAGTGAAGAAACATTATCGTTCAGTTGATTTGTGAAAAAATATATTAAAAAAACGAAGGCAAGTGAAGAAAACGTTGTCCTTCAGGCTTCAGTTGATTTGTGAAAAATAATATTTAAAAAAACAAAACAAAAAAACTGCTTCAGTGGGGAATCGAACCCACACCTTTTTCCAAGGAATCCATGCCCCTTACCATTGAACCCAAACCTCTTTTGTTGCTGGGTTCAGCATAATATATTTATATAGATGTGGTAAAACTTTTAATACAAATACAGGGTTTCGGAAAAAGTCACAAGGTTCGTCCGAACCCGTACCCACTATTGTACCTCCGCCCCTGTTTGCAGATACGGTGCGAGTAGCACGACGATCAGCTCGATTAATGGATATCGGTGCCATAGCACGATGTTTCTGCTTCTACAGACATGATGCCAGTGATACGAAGCTGTTGATCCCACATGATTGATTGGTGCCAATGACACAAAGCATTGATTCAGCAACAAGTACCAGTGTCAATGACATGACGCTTCAATGCGGATGGTGAGCATTGTGACGTGCACTTCTCCGTCAAATCTCAATGGATCATACGCGTCATGAACCTCCAAAAAAGGAGTGGTTATCATCCCCTTCTTCTCATGATGTATATTGGAGAACTCGCCATATATATCATCTCCGATCCTGCAACAAAGAAAAAAAAGGAAAAAAGAAGTATGCTGCCCGAACAATCCTCCCGATTCCGGCACTTGATTGATCAAAAAATTTGTTGCGTCTGGATCAAAAGGGCTAGAGCTTCGACGTTTATAGATGTTGTATCTCACTGAGTCTTCTTACCAACAGTGTAAACATCTTGTAGTTCGGATGCTCCTATCTTGAGATATGTATTTTTTTTATCAAGAGCATGCAGAGCTGAAAACTCGAGCCAACATGTCTGAACTCGTATTCCAGATTCATCAAATTATCTGAGAAAACCTAGGGACATCCTGACTGTGATTTTTACATATATTTTACTCCCAGGAGTCTAATTTTCAACGCCACAAACGGCTTGTGATTTGGACGCTCCTATCTCGAGATATGATTTTTTTACCGAGAGTGCGCAGAGCTATGAGATCAACATGCCAGACGTGTACACCTACTTCAAAAATTAATTTCAGACAATACCGAAGGAATTTGGATCTGAACTTTTGATATGTTATATTTCTTTGAGTCTAGAATTCGTAGAATCAAGCGACTCGTGATTTGGTCTGCGATCTAAAGATATGAATCTTTTGGCGAGAGTGCGCAAAGCTGTGAGATTAACACGGGCCAGACGTGTAGATCAATTAAAAATTAATTCCCGCTGATACAAAAGGAGATTCGTGCTGATTTTTTGATATGTTTTAGTTCTATGAGTCTAGTTTTGGTAGAAACAAGCGACTCATGATTTGAAATCTCCTACAGCAAAATATGAATTCTTTTTCGCAAGGGCGCAAAGCTGACTGGAACTGATATTCTTTCTATTTTAGAGGGAGAGATAAATGAAGAAAGAAGTGAAAGCAGACTACGAGCAGCCGTGTTAAGCGTGAATGAAACCCTATGTTCACGACTCTCATATGTCAAGGTAAAGGAAAAAAAGATCCCTTATATAGATTGTTTAAGATGGTGGAACTTTCCTTATGGAAAAAGAATTCTTCTTAAAGTAAAATAGGAAATTCTTGAAAGTTTTAAATGGTAAATATTCATTAGAAGGTAACTTCTGAGATGTATATGAATTAAAGTCAAAGTGAACGAGGGAAAAGCTTCATGCATTAGTCTTACGTGATTGTCATACAAAATGGATCATTGGTGGAATTGTCAAGAATTGTTCAATATGACCATATTTTGGTTACCATAATTTTGCTATAAAGGTTCCTAATAAAGTACTGCTTAAGTACAACACACTTGGCGTCAAAAGTTTTAGTTTTCCAATTCGATTTAGGTTTCACTGGAGAGTCACGATTGCCCAAAGAATTCAAGTCCTTTATTTATGGGAAAGAAAGAAAGTGTTCTTCTCATGGATACTTCAAGCCTCGTCTTCGACTTTCAACAAGCCTACACTCGACAAATCTTGAAGTAGGGGGCATTTTTAGACAATTAAAATTTTGTCAAATTTAAATCCATAAGAAATTTGGATTTTACCACAAATTAAATATATATCAGTCCAATTAAGTAGCATGACCTGGTATAATTAGGTTTGTTATTTAAATCCAATTAAATTGATTTAAATAAATATCCAATATATTATTGGGCTAGCCCGTCAATTGATCTTCTATCAAATAAGTCGGCCCATAAGCCTCAAGCCCAATGATCCGCTAGGGTTTTCTTAGAGTCTACTCTACCCCACACCTATATAACGGGGTCAAGGGAGAAGGCTAAGGGACAAGTAAGTAAGCAGAAGGAAAGGCTAAAGAAGCTCTGAAGAATAGCATCAAGGTCTCCATCCATATCTGCAATTATCATCTGTGGTCAAATTCCAAAGGCGAACTCAAGTCATAGGCGGGCGGCTTCAAATCTTCTGTTCTGATAACCCAACACCAAATCTTGGTTCGTGACGAGCTTCAAATTGTTCATGACGTACTAAAAATTTGAAATCCGTCAAGTTCAAGATCAAGCTTTCAAGCTCTTGAACCATCATCCGTGAGGAGAACAATCAGAGGACTACATCTCTTTAGATTTAGAGATATTTTAGAGATTGTAACCCCATCACTTGAAATTAAATATAATATTTATCGCTATATTTCTTGTCTTGATTATTATTTTTCAGGAGCGAAAATTAGTTGTTACAGCACTCTTCAAAATTCTAAAATCCAATTCCCAAAAGGGAAAAGAGTTGTCCGTCCAAATGTCGTAAACCCGATTTTGCCTTTAAAGAAAAAGGGGGCATCGACAGCTGGTCCCTTAAAAACTTAAGACTGAAGTGGTCAGTCTTGATCACAAAATGATTGGATTACAGGTAGTGCCTCCATTTTTGACTGCTAACAACAAGGCTATTAGCTCCTTTTCGTAGGTCGACAAGCCTAGCTGTTTTGGGCTTAGAGCCTAACTCATATTTGCAATGAGCTTGTTGTGTTGGGAATGTACTTCTCCGACCCCAAATCCACTTGTGTCCACTTCCACAATGAATGGAACCTTGAAGTTAGGAAGAGCAAGCACCGGTGCCCTTGCCATGGCAAGCTTTAAAGCTTTAAAAGCTTGGTAGTCTCATTATTCCACAAAAATCCACCCCTTTTCAATAACAATGTTAAGGGATTGCTAATGATTGCCTAATTTTTAATGAATCTAGAGTAATATCCTGTTAATCCTAAAAAATCATGCAACCCTTTTAAGTAAACAGGCCTTGGCCAATTTACCATAGTATCAATCTTAGTAGAATTTGTGCTCACGCCTTCATTAGTGATGATGTGCCCAAGGTACTCAACTTTTGTTTGTGCAAAGCTGTACTTTGATCGTTTGGCCCATAGTTGATTTGCTTGTAATAACTGGAACACTAATTGAGTTATTTCAAGTGTTCGTACAATGAAGTACTATAGATCAAAATATCATAAAAAAAATATCAAGACAAATTTTCTTAAGTATGGGCTGAATATGTGATGCATTATGGCTTGAAATGTTATCGGCGCATTTGTTAATCAAAAAGGCATAATGGTGAATTCCCACAATCCATGGTGGGTTTTAAATGTTATTTTATGCTCACGACCATCCCTCATCCGGATTTGGTGATACCCGAATCTCAAATCTATTTTAGAAAAGAGTTTGGCTCCATTCAATTCATCGAGGAGATCCTCAACTACAAGAATTGGGTATTTATTTTTGGTCTTAATGTCATTCAACTTGCGGTAGTCCACACACAATCTCCATGTTGAATCCTTCTTTTTTACTAAAATAATCAGAGAAGCAAATGATGAACTGTTTGTAGTAACTGTTTTGGCTTCCAACATCTTTAAAGATTAGTTCAATAGCATTTTTCCGCTCAAAAGAATACCTGTAAGGCCTTTGATTCACTGGTTTTGAACCTGTGAATTGGGAAGAGCTCGATTGCATGGTCACAAAGGCGAGATGGGGGCAGAGTAATGGGCTCATCAAAGATGAAATTAAAATTCCCCAATATTTGTTCGACTTGGACTAGAATAACTTCCATGTTTGCCGCTCCTGAATCAAATTGAAAGATTTGAGCTACCCAATTGCATCTACCTTTACAAAACATTCAGGCAATCAATTGTGAGTCATACTGGCTCAACCCCGACGAGTCTTCTTACCCCACAATTGTGACCATCATGTTACCTCTCATAAATGTCACACTATGAGGCATAGTGTGTAATACAATGGGATCTACAAGGTCGATCCAATTCATTTCCAAAAGCAAGTCACAACCTCCTACTTTCATTAGTCTAAATTCATATTCAAATCTTTCACCTTGCATTTGTCAGCATACTTTTTACAAATGCCCTTGCTTAGCATCACTTTACAATTAGCTACTCTAACTCTCATGGGCCTACTGAGTGGCACCGCATTTAATTGTAGCAATGCTGCCAATTGAGGATATATGAAGCAATGAGTTGCCCTACAATCTACCACAATGACAATGGGTTTATTTTGAATAAGCCCTGAAATTTTGATCGTTGAAGTGCTTCGGTACGGGCCTTCAAGTTTGCTTATAATAGCCTCTTCTTCAGCATATGGGCCTTCTAATATATCAAGCCCTGCTTCGACTTCTTCCACTATATTTTGCACCTATTCCAGCTCCTCTTTAGTACTTGATACCATTATGGTGTCTCCTCCATTTCCTTCTAGTGTATTGAGAGTTTTAGTTTGCATTTGTGACCTAGAAACCATTTTTCTTAACACTGGTAACACAACTTTTTATCTCGTAGTGTCTCTAATGTTGGGTTCTTTACCAAGTTCAAATTACCACGAGTCACAATAGGTGGAAGCGGTTTGATATTGTGGGCTACTGGTACCTTTGGGCTAGGTGGAAAAGTAATTCTGAGTGCAATTGTAGAATTTTTTGTGGGCTGAAGGTTTCTATAGATAGCTAAAAGTGTTCTCTCATGGAGTTTAGCCATCTCAACCGCATCCATCATTTTTTGGGGGTTCGATTCTCTAACCATTGGTTCAAGGTCAGGTTTTAAACCACCAACAAAACAATAAACAATGTAGGCTTCATTTAGTGTAGGATTAATTAGCAACAAGTAAAAGCGTAGTTCCTCAAACTTGTTAAAGTAGCTATCCACATCAGTCCGCTGTTGAAGTCTATTAAATTCGATGACTATGTCCATGAGGTCTAATATTACCATAACGCCGACAAACATCTAGGTAGAATATTTTCCACGAAATATTCCCTCCATTTTCCATCAAATAGACATCAAACCAAGTGTCCATCTTTTCCTTAATGTGAATAGCCACATAGCCTATTTTTTCCTCAATTGATACATGGTATAACTCGAAAAAAATTTCACAACGCCTAATCCATCCTCGAGGATAATTACTATTCCGGAAAGGGTAATTTAACCTTAGGTCCCCTGGTAAAACAATTTGTGTCTGTTGGGGTCAATGAGTTGTTTTGATTAATAGGTTGAATATAAGGTTGTGACATTGGCTTGTGTTGGGTTGTAAAAATGAATTATTCAAAGTTGCTTGGTATGCCAGTGGTGGGAGGTAAGTTGTTGGCATATATAGTCTTTGAAAGTTGTTAAGGTTAACTTACATGCTGGGATATGAGGTCGTCATTCTCACCTGTAACACTATGTGAGAAGATGTTAGAGGGTGTTGAGGAAAACTTAGTTGTTATGGCTGGTAAGGTAAGGGAAACGGGTGCAGGTGGGTATATCGAAAAAGGTAAATATTGGGTCTGGGTAAGGTTAATATAGTGTTAATCGGATTGAAGGGACCTGCAGTTAAAGACATACCCCTACCTCCCATAGAAGGAATCAGTGTTTCTAGAGATTGAGCTGGTCTGCAGTTTACTCCCACTTACGATTCACCTCTCGATAATCCTCCCATAGATAGAGCAGCCACCGATCTACCAGACATTATAGACTATAACCTTCTTTCCAACTCAATGTGACTCAATAACACATCCAAACTACGGGTGTTTTCTTCTTGACGTTTAACAACTTCAGCACTCAACCGAGCTTGAGTTTGTTCTAGCAGTTCTAATCGTTTTTTTAGACTCGTTCATATAAAATTGTAATTGTAGCTCTATATTTTTTCAACCGTCGTCAGGAACCTTGTCTTTATCCACCATTTTTACTTAGAATCTAAGGAAAGCCTTGCTCTGGATATCATTTGTAGCAAAACAACTACTAAAAGAAAAGTAGTAAATGCAGTAAAATAAAGGAAAATAGGAAATTGGATTTGATTTCATAAAAGATTATGTTACACATATTTTTTTGTATTAGATATACTAGGGAGCTACAGCTGTGACCTTGTAGTAAACCAATTAGTGAAAGACAACTTAGCCGTAATACCCTATATTTTTAATAAGATTGTATATGGTCATAATAATAATAATAATAATAATAATAATAATAATAATAATAATAATAATAATAATAATGTAAGAAACAATCAAATAAATAAATAAATAAATAAAATAAATAAGAATTTAATCAAAAAAAAGAGGAAATGATGGAAAACAAAGGGCCGAAGCCCATTACAAATAAAAGGGTTATCTGCACCCTTCTTAAGGAAAAGAAGCAGAAACCTTTAACGACACAAACAAAAGAAAAAAAAACGAACAGAGAAAGAAATAGGGGGAAAGGAGAAGAAGAAGAAGAATAAAAGGAGGCAGGTACCAAACCTTAATACGCACTGGTTCCTACGGGTAATACTCGAATTCCTCATCTGAGTTCTTTTCTTTTGGTAATTCTTTCATCTCAGTTCATATATTTGAAGGGTTTCACAAGGTATAAGAAATTAAATACCAATAAGAATTATTCTGGGCAAATTAAGAGTCAAACATGAAACCTCGAGGGTTGGGTATTCTAAAATAGCTATGAATTTGCCTAAATAAGAAAATTAACATGAGATCGATATTATGTAATTATAGATTGATTGGAGGAATTTATACAAATTGCTCGAGGTGAAGCATTTGGTATTTCGGCACGAGTACTGTGAGTAGTAATCTTACCATAATTTGTGTTTTCATAACCTGCATGGTTTATATATGATTTTTGAAAATAAATGTATTACCGATGCTTTGAAATTGTATGTGGGACAAGTCCTTTACTTGATATGATACCGAATAGTTTACTTGAGATGTTTATCGATTAATCAAAATATTTTCACTGTTACTAGATATGTTTTACCGTTACTTGAGACATGATTACTGTTACTGAAATAAAATTACAAGATTGGATAAGGAATGATATGCCCTTTATTATTTTGAAAATGCTTTTGTACGAGTATTTACTATTTACAAGAAAGGGTATAAATGGGAGGAGACTTTGAAGGATCCCGTAGCTAACGGCGGGTTCGTTAGACCTGGTGCACCTTGTATTTACAGATTACCGATTACGGATTACAGTTATAGCCTTCGCTAGTGGGAAGGTAGAACTAGCATACAGTTACAGTTTTCCCTCGAGTAGGGACCTACAGTTATACTTGACTCCTTTTATGAAGGGGTCCACACAGTGATACAGATTACATGATCCTTTTCTGAAATCTCCCAAAATATAAAGATTTGCTATGACACAACATTTACCGAGTTTATTACAAAATTATTAAATTGATTTTGTAACAGGAAACACATGGTGAGACTGATTATTATTACCGTTTTAAAAAGGGCATTTTATTTTGTGATTATTATGCAAGCATGATTTCTGACTTGTCCCCAAATAAAAACGGTTGTGCTTAAGTGTTATTACTCACTGAGCTAGCAACTCATTCCCCGCTAATTTTGTTTTACAGAGACAGCAGTTGACGCAGGCGAGGATTTCGTTAATTAGAGCATACAGATTGAGAATTCTTGGCGATCCTCGCACTTGTTCGCGTAGGCGGAGATTTTTATCAATTGTTATGGACTTTCATTTTAATTCTTAGATTCGGTCCATAGTCATTATTTTAGTGTCATGAGTATTCTTTGGTTATTATAGTCTTATGTTAAGTATCGTCCTCTATTATGAAAGTTGGAGGTAGATTAGTATTTCTGGTTGTTAGTGTATTGATTAGTAATGGTGGAGACTTGTTTGGGCTAGTTGGTACGTTGTAAATTGCCAATTGAATTGCTATTAGGTTGTTTGGTTGCTGATTTGAGACAGAAAATTTTTGGGATGGTCTAAAAATAGGGAAAACTCTGCCCGATTTCCTATAAAAATTATCAATGAGGCTTACTTGGGAGCACTTGCTCCTAAGCGCCGGTCACGATCCTAAATTGGGTCGTGACAAAGTTGGTATCAGAGCTTAGGCTTTAAGTCCTGAGACATGGAGAAATGTATAGTAGAGTCTTGTTCATGGGTATGTAGGCGCCCATACTTATGATCTTGAGGCTACTGAACATCTAGAAATGTTTTCCCTTCTTTTATTATTTGATCGTGCATTTAGATAACTTGAGATTGACTTTGAAATATTTCTTTCGCAGATGGCTAGGATACGCACACCCTCATCTGCTGGACGTGGTACTACCCGGGGTGGAGGTCAAGTTGGGGTTCATCAAACTAGAAGACAGACTGCTCCTTAACCTCAAGTTGGGAACATGGGTCAAACCCAAGCTGTTATACCAGATCAAGTGCAAGAGCAGGGAGTTCAGAACGCTCCACCACCAGTGCCAACTATTGTACCTACTGTTGCCTTACCTGCAGATGCAGTGACAAGGTTATTGAATGTGTTAGAGGCATTGGTGCCTACTCAGGGATGAAGTTCAGCTCCTCAGGCTACTTTACAAACACAAGCACATGCACAGACTCAGACTTTCGGGAATAAGGAAGTATCCCTACACGAGTTCCTGAAATTGAAATCACCAAAATTCACAGGTTCCGATAATTCAGCAGATCCTCAAAGTTTCTTGGATGGGACACTTAAGGCATTACGTGCTCTTATATGTTCTAGTGAGAGAGTCATGGAGCTTGCAGCATACAAACTAGAGGATATGGCCAACACATGGTATGAAACTGTATTGCTAGGAAGGCCAGCAGGAGCACCACCACTGACATGGGACGAGTTCACTAAGTTGTTCAAAAATCATTTTCTTCCAGACAGTCTGATGCAACAACATGCTATAGACTTTGAGAGATTGGTTCAGACTCCAGATATGGATGTGTCAACATATAACACTAAGTTTTGTAAACTGGCTATATATGCTCCTCACTTAGTGCCTACCGAAGAAGCTCGAATTCAGAGGTTTGTTGATGGATTGGTTGTTTATTTATACACTGCAGTAGCCCCACAGATGAAGACTTTATCCTACTCTGATGTAGTCGACCTTGCTAGAAAGATTGAAAATAAAGGACGTGAGGAGAGTGCAGCTAGTGAATTACGTAAGAAGGCCAAGAAAGGAGGGGCTTTCAGTGGGAGTTTTAGTGAAAATAGAAGAGCAGGAAATCAGGGACAGCAACAACAACAGGGTTCTCAGACAGGGACACACATGTCTTCACAGTCCACATACAGACCACATTACAAACGAGGTAATAGGGGACCATCATCTTCTGGACATCATAATTCTGGGCAGATATATGCCACTACTCCAGTTTGCCAGACCTGTGGTAGATCCCATTTGGGCCAATGTCGTGTTTTAACTGGAGAGTGGTTTTGGTGTGGCCAGTTGGGACATCACTTGAGGGATTGCCCTCAGCCTTCGAGAAATTTCAACCAGGCTTCTATTCAGTCAGCTGCACCGATTCAGACTACTCGTAATACTTCAGGTGCTACAGATACAGGAAATAGGGGTCGAGGTGCTGGAGACCGTGCTACTGTGAATCAAGGATAAGGCAATGCTGGTAGAGGTCAGGCGAGAGTTTTTGCATTTACTAGACAGGATGCTCATGCCTCGAATGCAGTGGTTACAGGTATTCCTTCTGTCTGTTCATTTGATGCACTTGCGTTGATTGATCCGGGATCTACTCACTCCTATGTGTCCTCGTGCTTTGCTTTGAGATTTAGTAGACAGCCCGAGCTATTGAATGATCCTTTTCTAGTTGCCACTCCTATCGGAGAGTCTCTATTAGCTAAATGCGTGTATCATGCTTGTCAGATTCGGGTTGAGGGTAGAGATACTCTAGCTAACCTTATTGTACTTGATATGATTGACTTTGACATGCTGATGGAAATGGATTGGTTATCTTCTTGCTATGCTATAGTCGATTTTCATGCAAAGATAGTAAGGTTTAAGATACCAAATGAACCCAGTTTTATTCTAAGAGGGAGTCAGGTTCCAGAGACTTGCAAAATTGTATCTTTTATGAAGGCTCAACGACTTCTGAAGAAAGGTTGCTTGGGTCTCTTAGCTATTGTAAATGACACAAGAAAGGAAACAGTTAGTATAGAAAATGTACCCGTAGTGAGAGAATTTTCTGATGTATTTCCTGAGGATTTACCAGGATTGCCTCCAATAAGAGAAATAGACTTTGGTATTGATTTGCTACCTGACACACAACCCATATCGATACCCCCATATCGAATGGCACCAGCAGAGTTGAGGGAGCTAAAGCAACAGTTACAAGATTTGTTAGATAAGGGTTTTATTAGACCTAGTGTATCACCATGGGGTGCACCAGTACTGTTCGTAAGGAAGAAAGACGGATCCCTGAGAATGTGCATTGACTACAGGCAGTTGAACAAGATAACAATACGCAATAAATATCCTTTGCCCCGTATAGATGACATGTTTGATCAGTTACAAGGAGCTGCCCACTTTTCAAAGATTGACCTCCGTTCTGGTTATCATCAACTTAGAATCAAAGATGAAGATATTTCTAAGACTGCTTTCAAAACTCGATACGGGCACTATGAGTTTCTCGTGATGCCTTTCGGACTGACAAATGCTCCAGCTGCCTTCATGGATTTAATGAATAGGGAGTTCAAGCTGTTTCTGGATAGATTTATAATAGTATTTATTGATGATATCTTGATATATTCTCGTAGCCAAGGAGAACATGAGGATCATCTCAGGACTGTGTTGCGGACATTACGAGAGCATCAGCTTTATACTAAGTTCTCGAAGTGTGAATTCTGGCTAGACTCGGTAGCATTTTTGGGGCATGTTGTATCCAAGGATGGAATTATGGTAGATCCTAAGAAGACTGAAGCTGTGCAGAAATGGCCTAGACCTACTTCTCCTACAGAGATTCGCAGCTTTTTAGGCTTAGCAGGCTATTACAGGTGTTTTGTGCAGGATTTTTCCAGAATAGCAGCGCCGCTGACCAAGCTAACATAGAAAAATGTAAAGTTTAGTGGACGGAGGAATGTGAGCAGAGCTTCCAAAAACTCAAAACATGTTTGACAACTGCACCAATATTAGCCTTACCATCAAGTTCTAGAGGATATACAGTATTTTGTGATGCCTCGAGGGTGGTATTAGGATGTGTTCTCATGCAAAATGGTCGTGTTATAGCTTATGCTTCGAGACAATTGAAAAAGCACGAGCAAAACTATCCTACACATGATTTGGAGATGGCTGCAGTGGTATTTGCTCTAAAAATTTGGAGACATTATCTATACGGCGAAACTTGTGAGATTTATACTGACCATAAAAGTTTGAAGTATATCTTTCGGTAGAGAGATCTGAATCTTCGGCAACATCGGTGGATGGAACTATTCAAAGACTATGATTGTTCTATTTTATATCATCCTGGAAAAGCCAATGTGATGGCTGATGCATTGAGCAGAAAATCTATGGGGAGTTTGGCACATATAGCCCTTACAAAGAGACGTTTGGCCAGAGATATTTAGAGACTAGAAGATACAGGTATCAGATTTACTGTCGGAAATTCAGAGGCATTGTTGGCTTGTGCTCAGGCTAAGTCTTCATTAGTTGAGCGCATTAAGGCCACTCAATATGAGGATGAACGATTATGCAAATACAGAGATGAGGTCTTAGCCGGTAAAAGCAAGGATATGATTGTTGAAAGTGATGGTGTTCTTCAAATAGGTGACAGGCTATGTGTAGCAGACGTAGATGGCTTGAGACATGCTATTCTTGAAGAAGCCCACAACTCTAAATACATTATACATCCTGGATCCACAAAAATGTACCATGACCTGAAGCAATTTTATTGGTGGGAAGGTATGAACAAAGATGTTGCTAACTTTGTTTCTAGTTGTTTAACTTGTCAGCAGGTCAAGGCTAAGCATCAGTGACCCGCAGGACTACTACAACAAATTGAGATTCCAGAGTGAAAATGGGAAAGAATTACTATGGATTTTTTTACCGGGCTACCACGAACCCTTAAAGGTTATGACTCGGTATGGATGATTGTAGATCGACTGACGAAATCAGCACACTTTTTGCCAGTAAAGACTACATATGGTGGAGTCAGGTATGCACAGATATTTATGAATGAAATTGTTCGACTTCACGGAGTTCCAATATCCATCATCTCTGATAGAGGATCACAATTTAACCCACGCTTTTGGAAATCTTTTCAAGAAGCATTAGGTACACGAGTAGATCTTAGTACTGCATTTCATCCACAGACAGACGGGCAGTCTGAACGTACTATACAAATCTTGGAGGATATGTTGAGAGCTTGCATTCTTGAGTTTGGAGGTGGTTGGGATGCTTATCTACAATTGGCTGAATTTGCCTACAACAATAGCTTCCAGTCCAGTATTCAAATGGCACCGTATGAAGCATTGTATGGTAGAAGATGTCGTTCTCCTATCGGATGGTTTGAAGTTGGTGAGACTAACTTATTGGGACTCGACCTAGTACAGGAAGCTATGGACAAGGTCCAGTGGATCAGACAAAGATTGCTTGCAGCTCAAAGTAGACAAAAGTCTTATGTTGATAAGAGAAGAAGAGATTTAGTGTTCACAATTGGGGACAAAGTGTTCCTACGAGTCTCCCCTATGAAAGGTGTGATGCGGTTTGGGAAAAGAGGCAAGTTGAGCCCTAAGTTTATAGGACCGTATGAGATATTGGACCGAGTAGGAGCGGTGGCTTATCGTTTGGCACTTCCTCCTGAGTTGTCCTTTATTCACCCAGTGTTTCATGTCTCAATGCTAAGAAAATGTATATCAGACTCATCTCAGGTGCTTGAAGCACCAACTATACCACTCGATGAGAAGTTGTCTTACGAGGAGGAGCCTGTGGCTATTGTTGATAGACAAATAAGACAACTACGGTCAAAAGAAATCGTGTTCGTGAAAGTCATATGGAGAAATCATACAGTTGAAGAAGCTACTTGGGAAATAGAAGACACTATGCGAGTCAAGTACCCCTATTTGTTTCAGTCTACAGGTACGAACTTGAGTTAAATTCGGGGAACGAATTTCATAAGGTGGGCAGAATGTAATACCCTATATTTTTAATAAGAGTGTATATGGTCATAATAATAATAATAATAATAATGTAAGAAATAATCAAATAAATAAATAAATAAAATAAAACAAATAAGAATTTAATTAAAAAAAAGGAAATGATGGAAAACAAAGGGCCGAAGCCCATTACAAATAAAAGGGTTATCTGCACCCTTCTTAAGGAAAAGAAGCAGAAAGCTTCAACGACACAAACAAAAGAAAAAAAAACGAACAGAGAAAGAAATAGGGGGAAAGGAGAAGAAGAAAAGGAGGCTGGTACCAAACCTTAATACGCACTGGTTCCTACGGGTAATACTCGAATTCCTCATCTGAGTTCTTTTCTTTTGGTAATTCTTTCATCTCAGTTCATATATTTGAAGGGTTTCACAAGGTATAAGAAATTAAATACCAATAAGAATTATTCTGGGCAAATTAAGAGTCAAACATGAAACCTCGAGGGTTGGGTATTCTAAAATAGCTATGAATTTGCCTAAATAAGAAAATTAACATGAGATCGATATTATGTAATTATAGATTGATTGGAGGAATTTATACAAATTGCTCGAGGTGAAGCATTTGGTATTTCGGCACGAGTACTGTGAGTAGTAATCTTACCATAATTTGTGTTTTCATAACCTGCATGGTTTATATATGATTTTTGAAAATAAATGTATTACCGATGCTTTGAAATTGTATGTGGGACAAGTCCTTTACTTGATATGATACCGAATAGTTTACTTGAGATGTTTATCGATTAATCAAAATATTTTCACTGTTACTAGATATGTTTTACTGTTACTTGAGACATGATTAATGTTACTGAAACAAAATTACAAGATTGGATAAGGAATGATAGGCCCTTTATTATTTTGAAAATAATTTTGTACGAGTATTTACTATTTACAAGAAAGGGTATAAATGGGAGGAGACTTTGAAGGATCCCGTAGCTAACGGCGGGTTCGTTAGACCTGGTGCACCTTGTATTTACAGATTACCGATTACGGATTACAGTTATAGCGCTCGCTAGTGGGAAGGTAGAACTAGCATACAGTTACAGTTTTCCCTCGAGTAGGGACCTACAGTTATACTTGACTCCTTTTATGAAGGGGTCCACACAGTGATACAGATTACATGATCCTTTTCTGAAATCTCTCAAAATATAAAGATTTGCTATGACACAACATTTACCGAGTTTATTACAAAATTGTTAAATTGATTTTGTAACAAGAAACACATGGTGAGACTGATTATTATTACCGTTTTAAAAAGGAGATTTTATTTTGTGATTATTTTGCAAGCATGATTTCTGACTTGTCCCCAAATAAAAACAGTTGTGGTTAAGTGTTATTACTCACTGAGCTAGTGACTCATTCCCCGCTAATTTTTTTTACAGAGACAACAGTTGACGCAGGCGAGGATTTCGTTAATTAGAGCATATACAAGTTGAGAATTCTTGGTGAGCCTCGCACTTGTTCGCATGAGTAGAGATTTTTATCAATTGTTATGTTCTTTCCTTTTAATTCTTAGAGTCGCTCCATAGTCATTATTTTAGTGTCATGAGTATTCTTTGGTTATTATAGTCTTATGTTAAGTATCGTCCTCTATTATGAAAGTTGGAGGTAAATTAATATTTCTGGTTGTTAGTGTATTGATTAGTAATGGCGGAGACTTGTTTGGGCTAGTTGGTAAGTTGTAAATTGCCAGTTGAATTGCCATTAGGTTGTTTGGTTGCTGATTTGAGACAGAAAATTTTTGGGATGGTCCAAAAATAGGGGAAACTCTGCTCGATTTTCTGTAAAAATTACCGATGAGGCTTACTTGGGAACACTTGCTCCTATGTGCCGGTCACGATCCTAAATTGGGTCGTGACATTAGCATTATTCCTTAACGTTACAAAATACTGACACTAGGACATGTGTGATTATCTGTATAGACAATTACTTTTTAGGGAATTCTAGAAAGATCCTAGTGGACTATTGCTGCAATAAGGAAATTATCCTAGATTGGGTTGAGCCCAAAGCAACTAACTAGTTCTTCAATTAATAGGACCAATTCTTTAACTTGATCCGCTACAATCTCACAATCAAACTTCACACTTCGGGTTTGAAAGTTGCAAACTTCACCTGAAGTTAGTTCTGACGGAATCTAACTTTAAGGTCAAATTTCGTTTTGATACTTCTAACTTAAAACCTCTCGACATGAAATTAGGCTTAGCAATTAAAAACAGGTCGGAGGAGGATCCAGCAGGGCCTGAAATTTTCCATCTCGGGCTACAGTTAAACTTCAAATAATTTTTAAAAATTAGTTATTGTTTAAATTGAGTATCTAAAAGCGACCACAATGTCACGATCCGGATTTCCAACCATCGAGAGTCGTGATGGCGTCTACTGTAGGAGCTAGGCAAGCCATTCCATACAACATTTCTACTGCTTTCTTTTAAACAATTATAACAAACTGAAATGATAAGCCAATACGGAAGACTTATAAATACTTAATTAACTGCAAATGGAAAAATGCGGAAGTTTTCAGAATTCAATTCTACCCAGTACCTGGTGTCACTACTCACGGACTACTACAGAATACTACAAACAAGTCTGGAAAAGAAATACATAGTGTTTGCCTGATACAAGATGAAAAAACAAAAGTAAAGAAAGGGACTTCGGCCTGCGAACGCCAGCTAGGCTACCTCGAGAGCCCCTGGACTAAAGATAGCTCCCAGAAAAATCCTACCGCTGCAGTCCGTAAGCTGCGTCCTGATCTGTGCACAAAAGGCACAGAGTGTAGCATCAGCACAACCGACCCCATGTTCTGGTAAGTGCCTGGCCTAACCCCGGCGAAGTAGTGATGAGGCTAGACAGGACCTACCGAAATCACCCTGTGCAGATATCTATATATATGTACAAACAATAGAAATAACAACAAGGAAATACCAGCAACAAAGGGGGAAAGGGACATGCTCGGGGAGATACAGCAAATAACAAATCAACAGATATAACAATGTAACCATCTCATTACTATGACTCGTATATATATGTCTAAGTGGACGGCGCGCCACACGATCGCATTTATCAGTGCTTAAGTGGTCGGCGTGCCACACGATCCCATATTATCATTCATAAGTGGTCGGCGTGCCACACGATCCCAATTCATAATTCATAAGTGGTCGGCGTGCCACACGATCCCATATTATCATTCATAAGTGGTAGGCGTGCCACACGATCCCAATTCATAGAACATAAGTGGTCAGCGTGCCACACGATCCCAATTTATAATTCATAAGTGGTCGGCGTGCCACACGATCCCATATTATCATTCATAAGTGGTCGGCATGCCACAAGATCCCAATTCATAATTCATAAGTGGTCGGCGTGCCACACGATCCCAATTCATAATTCATAAGTGGTCGGCGTGCCACACGATCCCAATTCATAATTCATAAGTGGTCGGCGTGCCACACGATCCCAATTCATAATTCATAAGTGGTTGACGTGCCACGCGATCCCATATTATCATTCATAATTCATAACAATAATAATCACTCCAAAGGAGGTCCCATTAGGGAAAAACAACAGCATAACAGTTAAACCCGCCACGGGTACAGCTAACATAAGAAACTATCCCGACAAGGGAACAAGATAATATAATAAACTATCCCGGCAAGGGAACAAGATAATATAATAAACCATCCCGGCAAGGGAGATCCAGCTATAACCAAGCTTATTCAATTTCTACTTACCATATTTAAATCAATGATCAGTCTCAATAATTACCGGCTCAGTGTTTAAAAATTTCCAACCAAGTCCTCATAAACAACAATTAAGAATTCGATAATTTAGCAATTCAGGACTTACGGTCATGCTCGACTCTAGTGTATAGATACTCGTCACCATGCCTATACATCGTACTCCACATTTAGCAAGTAACAATTAGTACCCTAATCCTAATCCCTCAAGCCAAAGTTAGAACAAACACTTACCTCGAAGGTTTACGGCCAACTCAATCCTTAGCAATGCCTTTTCCTTTCGAATTTGGCTCCAATTCAATCGTATCTATACACAATTAATTTAATATCATCAATAATACTTCACAAACTAATCCAAATGGCTAACTATATTTTCTACAACATTCGGTCCGGAATAGTGAAAATCGACCCCGGGCCCGCGTAGTCAAAACACGTGGTTTGAACCATTTTCCGGTCACCCATAACCCCACGAGTTGAAATATATAATTTGTTCTTAAGTTAGACCCCAAAATGAGGTCTAAATCACAAATTCTTTGAAAACCCTAACTATACCCAATTTTCTAATTTTCTACCTATTTTCACATGTTTAGGCCTAAGAATTTGATTGATGTTGATGAAAAATGAAGAAGACGAGTTAAACAATACTAACCCAAGAAAGTTTGATGAAGAATCGCCCAAAAAGCTGTTGGAGAAGAGAGAGTTTTGAGAAATGGGATATAATCCCGTATCTGTTCTATTTTTCAGAACTTAAAATCACTGGGCGAAATTTGCTCTATGCGATCGCAGGGCCTGGGATGCGATCGCATAGAGTATGGTCTGATGGGCAGTGCGATCGCATAAGGACATATACGAATTCAT
>MU757080.1:2994-19128 GCA_026770625.1 Nicotiana glauca
TACATATTGCGTTATATTCGATTTCAAGATTTTATAAGCTTCTTCTCAAATTGTTTATGGATTTGCAGAAAGATAAGTCAATTGGCTGCAAGTATTTCGCATGGTTTGACCCCCCAACTCATGAACACTTGAAGCCGGTGATTTTGGGTTTGCTTAAGAAGAAGAATCAGCTTGAAGGCCATTCGCAGGAATCCAGAAAACAGTGGAACTGGAGGAGGTTTTTTTTTTTTCTTCTGATTTTAGGATTAATCTTCATTAAGGCCATTGTATTTGGTAGTTCTCAACACTGCTATATAATGTAATGATATTCCAATGTATTGGGCCTTAATGTATTTGGCTTATTGAGCTTGTTTTCTATGAGGGTCAACCCCTATTTTGTAGTAAAGCTGGTGTTACATTCCTATATATTTAGTGTTACATCTCTATTTAGCTTTGGGAACGAAACATGGCAAATGTAGAATTTGTATAACCAAAGCAAAGCAGTACAAAATAGACGTTCATTTCCACAAAATAGACTGACTAAGATTGTAGAATTTGAGCAGCTTAAACGATTTCAAGACCTAAATATACTTCATTTCTACAAAATAGACGTTCATTAGTGGACACCAAATCTGATAAGCATTTCTTTACAAAATATAGTACTTGGTTGGCCATAGCAACACTACACAAAATATAACACTTTACTTGGTTGTCCATAGTAACACTTTACAAAATATAACACATTGTTATCAGGTGCAATACTTAACAAAACATAAAGCTTAAGCAACAAACAAAGTCTTTATTTCTTTTTCTGCTTCTTAGTTGGTTGAGATGATGAACTAGCTTGACTAAGATTGTGTTTTGATGCTACATTTCTTTGAAGTTGTCTTGTGCTTATGGCTTTTTTGCCCATCCACCTCAAGCCGGCACTTCTTGGTTGGTAAGCACATTCCTCTATTGAAGCTGTGGATCTCTTAGTGTTAGTTCCGGTGCTAATAACGTTTGGATTTTGTCCTCCACTCTACCAAAGTAAAGTGTAGTTAGTTACAACATCACATTCAATAGAAGGAAGACACAGTAATTATACCTGTTCCTCTTGCTCTTCCTCTTCCTATACCATTTCCAGCAGAAGCAGTACCTGCTACAGCAGTTCCAGCAGAAGCAGTTCCAGCTGCAGTAGTTCCAGTAGAAGCAGTACCAGCTGAAGCAGCTCCAGCAGTAGCATTTCCAGCTGCAGATTTTTTACTTGGGCATCCCCTCTTGTTGTGTCCACACACACCACAAAGGGAACAAGTCATCTCCATACCTCTCCTTGAAAGCTTTCCAGATTTTGGGTGTTCAGTTTCTTCTCTTTTCCTAGTTTTTTTTGGTCTGCCAGGCATGTTTCTAATAGGGGAGGTTCAAAAGGGGGTGGCTTGAAGATGGCCATTGCTTCATACATGGGACAGGCTGGATAAAAGTTGAATAAGCCTTCAAGTAAGTGGACTTATGATACCAATGTGAAATGTGGTGAATAGGTTCGATGTCCTTGTAATGCATACTAGCAATTGCATGACAACAAGGAATGCCCACTGCCAGGCTCTACAACTACAAGTCTTAGTCATTAGGGATACCACATGCTTATATTTAGTATCTTCAATCTCATAGCCTGTTTCACCATTCCATCTTGGAGTACACTTCATAGACTTGGCTAAATTATCCTGGTAAATCTTCATTGCTATTGGGGAGATATCACATATCCATGTCTCACAGAACTCTCTCATCTTACCTATCCTAGTCATCAGCTTAATTCTAATATCCTCTAACATTGTGATGATTGTTTTGTGTCTTTCAGCCAAAATCCAGGAATTGAAAGTCTCACACATATTGTTGTCAATTACATCACACTTCCTATCACAGTTAAAATAAGCTCTACACCATGTTTCTTTTCTATAGTGGAGTAAACTTTGACATATTCCATCCCCAAGCTTGTCTAGCATATCAAGTTGGTCATTCAATTCTGGAATACTAGAAGCCCTTGCACATCTCCAGAAAGTATTTCTCCTCTCCAACCCTCTCCACTCTTTTGACCAATTTGCAAGGATGTGCCTAGCACACATCCTGTGTTCACACTCAGGTAACAAGTCTCTAACAGCATTAATTAAACCCTGCAGCATTCCAGAACAATAAAAAGCAGAACAACTGAAAACAGAAAAACTGAAGCAGAACATAATGAAAACAGAAAAACTGAAGCAGAACAGAATTTAATTAAACAAATGAAGCAGAACTGAAAGTAGTTACCTTCTGCATATCAGACATCATTGTAAGGTCTCTTCCATCTTGTAAGCCCAAATCTTCACTCAAACATTTCAGAAACCATGTCCAATTGAATGTGTTCTCTACCTCCACAACTGCCCATGCAATTGGAAACATCTGATTGTTTCCATCTTTGGAGACAGCTACAAGAAGTTGTCCCTTGCAAACTCCTTTCAAGAAACATCCATCAAGGCCAATAATTCTTCTGCATCCTTCCAGCCAGCCCCTTTTCATGGCATGTAAACAGACATAGATTTTGGAGAATACCAGCTTCCCATCACCTGGATCTTCTGCTTTTACCACACAGGTACTCCCAGGATTGGTCTGCAAAATCATATCTCTGTAGTCATAGAGCCTTTTGAACTCTTGATGCACATCACCAATGATTTCTTTCAATATCTTTGCTCTAGCCCTGTGGGCAGTTGATCTCCCTACATAGAGGTCCAGTTTTTGCTTTATCAATTTTCTGAACTCCCTAACTTTCATACCTGGTTGTGACATAATTCTGCTCTTGAATTTTTTGGCAAGATATCTTGAATTACACAACTTGTTCTTGTTGGTTGTATAACACTTGTGCACTGGATTATATCTTTTCACCTTAAAATTATTGGAACTCCCATCTTTACTAGCTGCAAGAAGCCATCTACATCTAGGTGCCACACATCTAACCCACACCCTATGTGGCTCATTTATGTACTTCTCAATCTGCACCCTTTTTTGAATTGCATATTTGGTGACTACTTCCCTAAACTGATGAACACTTTCAAAGATCAATCCTAACTCCCAAGTGATTTTCTTGACAGTAGGATCAAAGATCAACCTCTTCTTTTTCTTTTTTTCCTCCACTTTCTTCTTATGTTCTTCACCATCTTCCTCTTCCACATCTGATGCAAAACTTTCAGCATCTGAAGAACCAAAGTATGGCTCATCAGTCCCAACTAAACCTTCATACCTATGTTGCTTACTACCTGTACGCATCTCATCAAACCCAATGTCTACACCTGCCTTGTCCATGTTTATATCACCCCTCCCTTTAGGCTTTTCACTTCTTTTTCTCCTGCTTCTCTTCACTTTCTCTCTACCTTCACCCAACTCATCAGGAACATCATCAGGAACATCACCAGGAACATCATCAGGAACATCATCAGGAACATCATCAGAACTATCAGATGTCCAGTCTATGTCTACTTCCTCTTGCTTCCCAGCATCATCAGAAACAACATCATCAGCGGTAGAAGAGTCTTCTGCAGCACCATCAGAAGCATTTCCATCATCAGAAGCGGCAGAACTGTCTGAACTCCAGTGTATGTCATCAGCATCTTCATCATCTACCTCTTCATCATCTTGGACCTCTATAGGCCTTTTACTAGAAGCCTTGCTACAACACACACTTTCACCATTTTCAACAGGGTCAAGTACTTCTATAGGGGCAGCATGAGTCACATATATTTCTAGTGTATCCCCATCCTCTAACTGATTGCAAATGTCTAAAATATCCTTATCAGTCAATACATTTATCAGCTTGTCAATCCTATCCATTGGGCATATATACAGCTCAGCCACGTTAACTAGGCCCATCTCCCTAGTGTAATCCATAAGCTCAAAGAAGGAAATCCTATCTACATCCACGTCTAAAGTCAAGGTTTGACTGCCCCCCACATATCTACTAAAAGGGCCAATAATTAACTCACCCCCGTGATACCACTTTAAAGTAACAATTTTGAAAGACATTGTCCCTGGAAAGAAGCAGACAAGAGGTTTCAATTTCACATGCAAACAAAGAATAAAGAAGTCGTAATGGACAATAAAGAAAGGGCATATAACAACATAAAGAAAGAAAAAGACAACACATGCTCAAAACACAAAGGTTTCAGTAGACAATGACAATAGATTCCCCATAAAGATGTCTTAAACCCTAAAATTACTCCTGATGAAATACCCAAATAAACCCTAACTATTTCGACCCACCCATCCAAATCAAAAGGGTTGAACAACCTTAAAATGTGAATACTAACATGAAAAACTGAAGAAGATACGGCAACAACCAGATGTCTTCTCATCAGATTATCTTCATAGTTTTAGGGATGAAGAACAGGACTTGGAAAATGGGTTTATGTTTGTTAATTTGGTCGTGTAGGTGTTTTTCACTTACCGGGTTGGATCTTTCATGGGTCGGAATTAAGAAAAGGGTCGGATAATCTATTTTAATTATAAAGAATCGTTTTTTTTAATTTATAAAAGCGCGTGTATACAACGCATTAAATATTAAAGGGGCTGGTCAAAAGTAGTGTGTAATTGACACACTTTTGAAAAGTTTGGTGTGTAAAATAAAACCCGTGTTCAACAGGTGTGTAAGAGGGATTTGGTCCTAAGTTTGATGGGTAGATTATGTATTTTGCCTTTAAAGTATTATTTCAAGTTTGGACTTAACATTCTTAAATGGTAAATAAATTTTACATATAGTCCATAAATGTAGTAATTCCAAAAAAGTTCAAATCACTACTAATGCTAACAAAAGAAAATCAATTCAACACTAGGGATGACGATTGTGGTAGATATCTATTTTAGTTTTATATTGGTTTATAATGAAAATGCATAACTTAGTTTATCTTTTTCTTTAGTGCTTAATTATGTAATTAATAATACTTATTAGCTATACTTATTTTACCATGACCTATATAGTATTTTTAGATAATGTTGATTTTTGTTATGACTCATCAATAGCGATATTTTATGTAATTTTATTATCTTTATTATTGAATATTTTATTATAAACTTATCTCATATTATTGTGTTATTTTCTTAAAAAATACATTAAATAATTATATCTTACTAGGACTTGAGAAATATTTAGAAGACAAGTTACATATTTTGTGCTATGAAGACTTTACCAGGAAACACCCGAAAATCCAAGAAAAATAGCGATTGAAAAATCCAACTTTATTGGTTTGGTTTAGTTTATAGATTTAAAAATCCGACAATATTAGTTTGGTTTGGTAATTAAAAAATTTGAACCAACCCGAACTATGTACACTCCTACATGTCAACATTAACATTTTATAATTTCTCAACCACGACACTTTATAGCACAAAAATATTGCGAAGCAGCACGTAAATCTATCACTTTAATTATTCAATTTCATGTTTCCTAACTCTCTCTCTACTATGAACCCTCAACCCTATGAATCTTCATCTTCAATACCACCCAAACCACCTGATATCTATGGCGGCACCATGAACATAGATCCTCCTAGTTCCCAAACACAATCAGGAAATTTTGCCACCGAACCATACCTTACCACATTTATCTCTCACACCAGTACACCTTCCTATACGAATCAAACTTATTCACTAAACCCTAGCCTCAATATCCTAGATGAAATAGAAGCACCTACTGACACCCTTCAAATTTTATTCCACTATCATTAGAAGAAAAAAATAGGCTATATGCTCCATGGAAACATGCAGTTATTATCAAAGTTTTTGGTCGAAAGGTTGGACACCAACTTCTTCGATAAAAAATTTATGCACGATGGAAACCTACTGAAAAACTTCCACTAATAGATCTTGGATCTGATTTTTTCCTTCTCAAATTCCAAATGGAGGAAAACAAGCTTCATACTTTGCAAGATGGACCTTTGTTTATTTTAAACCATTTTCTCTCCGTCCGCCAATATGAGCCAAAATTTATGGCTTCTAAAACGAAAATCACATACTTTGCCATATGGCTGCCTCTCCCAGAATTACCTATAGAATTTTATGACCTTGAGTGTCACGACCCGGATTTCCCACTATCGGGATCGTGATGGCGCCTACTCGTGGTAGCTAGACAAGCTAACTTATTTACCTTTCCATTTAATAAATAAATCTGTCAATAATTTATAGCATCAACGAAAAATATAGAATTCAATAATAATAATAATAATAGTAATGATAATAATAACGGAAGTCTAATTTATAAGTTTGAATCAAATGCGGAATAGTCAATAATAGCCTCTACCCAAGATTTGGTATCACATCACTCACGAACCACTAAGAATATACTAAATACAAAGGTCTGAAAGAAACATAAAACTTGTCTGTCTCGAAACAAGGAGGCAACGGTCTAAAAGAGAACATAAGGAAGAGACGCCGGGCCTGCGGCCGCCTGCAAGTCTACCTCGGTCTCGTAAAATGGAAGCCTACTCTCGTACTAATGCTGCTGCTACTCCACAAAACTTGAACCTGTGCAAAAATGTACAGAAGTGTAGCATCAACACAACCGACCCCATGTGCTGGTAAGTGTCTAGCCTAACCCCGGCGAAGTAGTGACGAGGCTAGACTGGACACCACATAAACCTGTGCCGTTANAGCTTAGATTCATAATGAACAAGGAATCAATACTCAATATAAACACATGGTATCAATAACTGTTGCAGCATGCAACCCGGTCCATAATTACCATTGTTGCAGCGTGCAACCCGATCCAAAAATACCACTGTTGCGGCGCGCAACCCGATCCATATCATTTATCATGTATCATTGTTGCGGCGTGCAACCTGATCCTCATATATATTTGTTGAGGCGTGCAACCGGTCCATAATTACCATTGTTGCGGCGTGCAACCCGATCCACAAATACCACTATTGCGGCGTGCAACCCGACCCCTATCATTTATCATGTATCATTGTTGCGGTGCGCAACCCGATCCTCATATATATTTGTTGCGGCGTGCAACCCGGTCCATAATTACTATTGTCGCGGCATGCAACCAGATCCACAAATACCACTGTTGCAGCGCGCAACCCGACCCATATCATTTATCATGTATCATTATTGCGGCACGCAACCCGATCCTCATATATATCTGTTGCGGCGTGCAACCCAGTCCATAATTACCATTATTGCGGTGTGCAATCCGATCCACAAATACAATTGTTGCGGCGCGCAACCCGACCCATATCATTTATCAGTCTGACTCCCCAAACAACAGTCACAATTAAGGGGCATAAAATTAAGCAAATATTTGACGAAATCCCGGCAAGGGAGAGAATCCAACAAGTTCAACCAAACATCCCGACAAAGGAATAATCTACAACGCTTTCTCTTTCTTACTTTTCTTCTGTTACAGTCTACTCTACCATTTTGAGCCAATGCTCTCAAGAATCAAGTCATTTCATATACTTTCAATATTCGTATCACAATTCAAGCCAATGCTTCTAGGTATCAAATAATCATATCACCGTTCACATATTATTCACAACATATAGAATCCTCCAATAAGCACAGAATTCACAACCAATTCATGATAATCACTTTATAAGGACTCACGGTCATGCTAGACACCAATGTATAGATACTCGTCACCATGCCTATACATTGTACTCGATCACATAGCAATTAGCAACAAGACTCAACTCCTATTCCCTCAAGCTAAGGTTAAACCAAATACTTACCTCAAATCCTTGAAATCCACTTAATCCTCAAGTATCGCTTTACCTCGCGGTTCCACCTCCAATTCGCTCGAATCTAATCACATATTACTTGAATGTATCAAAAATGCTAATTGAATCAACTTGAATGCATGCAAGTGAATTTCCCAAAGTTTTACTCAAAAATTCCCAAAATGCCCCTGGGCCCACGTGGTCAAAACCTGAGGTTCGAACCAAAACCCGATTACCCATTCCCCCACGGACTCAAATATATAATTTGTTTTGAAATCGGGCCTCAAGTCGAGATCCAACTCCCCAATTTATAGAAAACCCAGGTTCTACCCAAAAACCCCAATTTCACCCATGAAAATCCTTGATTTCAAGTGGAAAACATGTTTAATGATGTTAAAGATTGAAAGAATTGAGTAAAAATCAACTTACAAATGATTTGGGATGAAGTTTGCTCTTGAAAAATCGCCTATGGTGTTTGGATTTTGAAAGAATGATGAAAAGTCATGAAAATTCGACTAAGTATAAAATTTGCTGGGCCTCGGATGTGGGAATTGCGAACCCTGCAGGCTTGGGAATTGCGACATCTTGTTCGCATTTGCGAACTCAAGCTGCCCTAGGGACCCTTCGCATTTGCGAACTGGGTTTCGCATTTGTGAACCAGTGTCCATTGCATTTGCGATGTCTGGCTTCGCATTTGCGAACCTTGGCCTGCCTGGGCTGGTTTCACATTTGAAAACCAGCCTTCGCATTTGCGGTAGCTGGGCATTCGCATTTGCGAACCCTGGCTTCGTATTTGCTAAAATTGCAAAAGCCAAAATACCAGATTTCTACAAGTTCAAAAATTGCAATGCGTGGCCTATCCAAAACTCACCCGAGCCCTCGGGGCTCCAAACCAATTATACACTCAACCTCAAAAACATCCTACGGACTTACCCGTGCGATCAAATCGCCAAAATAACATCATATACATCGAATCGAGCCTCAAAACTCATGTTTTTCTTTGAAATGTTCATAAAGCATCAAATTGCCATTTCGAGTCTGCAACACGTCAAACAACGTCTGTTTTCAACCAAATTTTACAGAAAGCGCTTAAACCATATATAAGACTTGTATCGGGCGTCGGAACCAAAATACGAGCCCGATACCATAGTCTTTTAGTCAATTTTCATTTCCTTTTTTCCTTAATAATTTCAGAAAAATAATTTCACAGAAAAATTCTTTCCTCGGGCTCTAGACCTCAGAACTCGACTCGGGGCATATGCCCGAGTCCCATATTTTTCTATGAACCATCCGGGACCGTCCAATCTCGGGTCCAGGTCCGTTTACCCAAAATATTGACCAAAGTCAACTTTAATCATATTAATACCAAAATTCATCATTTTTCACACAGAATTCATATTTAAGCCTTCCGACTACATGCCCGGACTGCGCACGCAAATTGAGGCAAGTACAAATGAGGTTTTCAAGACCTCGGAAGCACGTAGTGGATGAGGAAATAGGTGATGACCCTTTGGGTCGTCACATCCTCCACCTCTAAAACAATCGTTCGTCATCGAACGAACAAAAGAAAGAAGTACCTGAGTCAGGGGACATATGTGGATAACGACTCCGCATATCAGACTCGGACTTCCAGGTCGAGGCCTCAGGGGGCTGACCTCTCCACTGAACACGAACAGAGGGAAAATTCCTGGATCTCAACTGACGAACTTGCCGGTCTAGAATAGCTACCAGCTCCTCCTCATAAGATAAATCCTTGTCCAACTGGATAGTGCTGAAGTCTAACACATGGGTAGGATCGCCGTGATACCTCCGAAGCATAGACACATGAAAAACTAGATGCACGACTGATAAGCTAGATGGCAATGCAAGTCTATAAGCCACCTATCCTACTCGATCAAGAATCTCAAACGGACCAGTGTACATAGGGCTAAGCTTTCCCTTCTTTCCGAACCTCATCACGCCCTTCATAGGCGACANCAATAACCGAGCCTCTCCCGGCTCAAACTATCCGATTGGAGACCGACATCGCCTACCATACAACGCCTCATAAGGAGCCATCTGAATGCTGGACTGGTAGCTGTTGTTGTAGGCGAACTCTGCTAAAGGCAAAAATTGGTCCCACGAGCCTCCAAAATCAATGACACAAGCTCAAAGCATATCCTCCAAAATCTGTATAGTCTGCTCGGATTGACCGTCCGTCTGAGGATGGAATGTTGTGCTCAACTGAACCTGGGTGCCCAACTCTTGCTGAAATTCTCTCCAGAAGCGCGAGGTAAACTGCGTACCCCGGTCCAAAATGATGGATACCGGCACACCATGAAGACGGACAATCTCCCGTATATAAATCTCAGCTAACCTCTCGGATGAATAGGGGACTGCCACTGGAATGAAATGCGTTGACTTGGTCAGCCTCTCAACAATGACACAAATAGCATTAAACTTCTTCCGAGTCAACGGAAGTCCAGTAACGAAATCCATGGTAATCCTCTCCCACTTCCACTCGGGGAGCTCAATCCTCTTAAACAAACCACCGGGCCTCTGATGCTCATACTTGACCTTCTGACAGTTCAAACACCGAGCCACATACACAACAATATCCTTCTTCATTCTACGCCACCAATAATGCTGCCGCAAGTCCTGATACATCTTTGCGGCGCCCGGGTGAATAGAATACCGAGAACTATGGGCCTCCACTAAGATCAACTCTCGAATACCATCAAAATTGGGCACACAAACTCGCCCTGCAATCTCAAAACACCATCATCATCTAAGGTCACCTTCGTGGCACCCCCACGCTGTACAGTGTCTCTCAGGACACCCAAATGGGGATCATCAAACTGACGATCACGGATACGCTCCAATAGGGAAGAACGAGCGACCGTGAAAGCTAACACTTTGATAGGCTCAAAAATATCTAACCTCACCAATCGATTGGCCAAAGCCTGGACAACTAAAACAAGCGGTCTCTGGCTGGCCGGAATATAAGAAAGACTACCCATGCTGGCGGACTTCCTACTCAATGCATCGGCCACCACATTGGCCTTACCCGGGTGATACAAGATAGTAACATCATAATCTTTCAACAACTCTAACCACCTTCGCTGCCTCACATTCAACTCCTTCTGCTTGAACAGGTACTGAAGGCTCTTGTGATCCGCGTACACCTCACACGTCACGCCATATAGATAATGCCTCCAAATCTTCAAAACATGAACAATAGCTGCCAACTCTAGATCATGAACCGGATAATTCTTCTCGTGGATCTTCAGCTGTCTCGAAGCATAGTTAATGACTTTGCCATCCTACATCAATACTGCACCAAGCCTGATACGGGAAGCATCACAATAAACTGTGTAAGGCCCTGAACCCGTGGGCAAAACCAACATCGGTGCCGTGGTCAGAGTTGTCTTGAGCTTCTGAAAGCTCGCCTCACACTCATCTGACCATCTGAACTGAGCACCCTTCTGGGTCAATCTGGTCATCGAGGCTGCAATAGACGAAAATCCCTCCACGAACCAACGGTAATAACATGCTAACCCCAAGAAACTCCAAATCTCGGTCGCTGAAGCTGGTCGAGGCGAATTATTGACTGCCTCAATCTTCTTCGGGTCCACCTGAATACCCTCTACTGATACAATATGACCCAGAAATGCAATCAAACTCAACCAGAACTCGCACTTTGAAAACTTAGCATATAACTGACTATCATTCAGAGTCTGAAGAACCACTCTGAGGTGTTGCTCGTGCTCTTCCTGGCTGCGGGAGTACACTAGAATATCATCAATAAAGACTATCACGAATAAGTGTAGATATGGCTTGAACACTTGGTTCATTAACCCCATAAATGTTGCTGGGGCATTGGTCAATCCGAATGACATGAGCAAAAACTTATAATGCCCATACCGAGTGCGAAATACTGTCTTAGGTATATCAGTCGCCCTAATCCTCAGCTGATGGTAGCCAGATCTCAAGTCTATCTTTGAAAACACCTTCGCACCCTGTAGCTGGTCAAACAAATCATCAATCCTCGGCAGTGGATACTTGTTCTTTATAGTCACTTTGTTTAATTGCCGGTAATGAATGCACATCCTTATCGGTCCATCTTTTTTCTTCACAAATAACACTGGCGCACCCCAAGGAGAAACACTAGGCCTGATAAAGCCCTTCTCTAGCAAATCTTGCAACTGGTCCTTTAACTCCTTCAACTCTGGTGGGGCCATGCGATACGACGGAATAGAATTGGGCTACGTGCCTGGGGCCAGATCAATACAGAAATCAATATCACTGTCAGGTAGCATACCCGACAGGTCTAAAGGGAAAACCTCGGGGAACTCCCAAACAATAGGAACAGAGTCAATAGAAGGAACCTCTGCGCTGGAGTCGCGAACATACGCCAGATAAGCTAAACACCCCTTCTCGACCATGCGTCGAGCCTTTACATATGAAATAATACTGCGGGTGGCATGACCTAGGGTCCCTCTCCACTCCAATCAGGGTAAATCTGGCAAAGCCAAGGTCACGGTCTTGGTGTGACAATCAAAGATAGCATGATACGGGGACAACCAATCCATCCCCAATATAACATCGAAATCCACCACGTCTAAAAGTAATAAATCAACACGGGTCTCAAGGCCCTCAAACACTACTACACAGGAACAATGCAATCGGTCGACTACAATGGAGTCACCCACCGGTGTAGATACATAAATAGGAATGTCCAAAGCATAACTAGACATAGCCAGGTAGGGTGCAAAATAGGACGACACACATGAATATGTAGACCCAGGGTCAAATAGCACTACCGCATCTCTATCACAAACCAGAATAGTACCTGTAATAATAGCATCTGACGACTCAGCCTCTGGCCTGGCTGGCAAAGCATAAAACAAGGGCTCAGCCCCACCTCCCTGAACCATGTCTCTGGGACGATCGGCTACCGACTGACCCCTACCTCTGAAGGTCCGGCCTCCACCTCTACGGTCTCGACCTCCACCTCTATAATCCCTACCACCACCCCTGGCTGGCTGGGCAGGCTGTGGGTCACCTGGTGCCTGAATCATGGGGCGGGGACCCTGCTGCTGCGACCGTGTACCCCTCAATCTCGGGCAAGATCTCCTGATGTGACCATACTCATCACACTCATAACATCCCTCCATACGATGAGACTGGCCCTAACGACCCGAATGACCTCCACAAAAACTCTGAAGAGGCGGTGCACTGATAGAGGCTAGTGGTGCACTGAATGACTGCTGATCGGAATAATATCCACGAAAACCACGATCATCTGGGGCACCCTGCGAAACCTGGAGGGCTGACTGAAAGGGCCTAGAAGGCTGACCCCTATCATAAGAATCCCTGCCTCCAGATGAGGCACCACTGAATCGACCTGAGTGACGGGGTCTCTTGTCTATCCTATGACTACCCCTTTGTGGCAGAACCATCTCGATCCTCCGAGCCACATTGGCCGCCTCCTGAAAATTAATGTCACTACCCGCCTCTCTGGCCATCTAAAGACGAATGGGCTGGATCAAACCATCAATAAATCTCCTCACCCTCTCCCTCTCAGTGGGGAGTATGACGAGGGTATGTTGAGCTAGATCAATAAACCGGGTCTCATACTGAGTGACCGTAATAGACCCCCGCTGAAGGCGTTCAAACTGCCTCCGGTAAGCATCCCTCTGAGTAACGGGAAGAAACTTTTCTAGAAACAACTCTGAAAACTGATCCCAAGTCAAAGGCGGCGACCCTGCTGGTCTGGCTAAACAGTAATCCCTCCACCAAGTCTTGGTGGATCCAGTCACAACTCCTTTTTTACACGCCTACTCCAAAAGATAAATGAATAAGGGAGTTTTTCCATTTAAAGTGACATTATTCGAAATGGGATTATTTATTTATTTTTAGAGTCGCCACTTGGGATAGGATTGGCTTTTGGCGTCCCAAGTCACCGATTTAACTTGAATCCCAAATCGAGGAAAATTTTCGACTTCCCAATTGGAGTCTGCGAACCAGAAATTCTGAATAAGGAATTCTGTTGACCCGAGGGAAGGTGTTAGGCACCCCTGGATCCCGTGGTTCTATCACGGTCACTTAAATTATTATAAGTGGCTAAAAAATTTGATTTTTTTATACGTGTTCCAACCTATAGTGCAATCTTAGAATTATTTGACCACTTTTAATTAAAATGTTTTAAGAAAGTGAACGTCGTTTAAAAATATATTTTTGGATCATGTCACATGAAATGCACCCGGATCCTCGACACATTCTTATTCAACTTTTTTGGATTTGGATTTGGGTTGCATGAAATGCACGCCCGTATTTAAGAAGGTAACATTATTAAAAAGTGCGCCTAAAGCAACTAACGGGTTATTATCTTTGCGGAGGGTCGTGAAATTTGCTAAACGGCACGCCTCGAATTCTAAGTATTTTTATATAAGAATTTAATGAGGGCCCCGCAATTTATGTATTTTGTTTGGCGAGGCTCATCTCATTTTTATTTAACGGTTAACCTGAAGCAACTACGATTTTTCTATTTATTATTTGTCTCTAAAAGGGTCTAATTAATTTACATTTATAAATTCGGGCATCAAATTCAAGTCCGAATTCAAACAAAAGGGGGAACCTCTTAATTTGAATCCGCTACTTAACTCGAAAGCCCAAACTTATATTGTGCCAAACTATAAATTGAAAACTTCAAGCCAAGTCCGAATTAATGGACTAACGAATCTGCTCATGATCAAATGCAACAGACAGGCCTCGATGCCAGCCCCTAGAAAGGGGATTTATTTGGGCCCAACGTAAACAGAAGGCGGGCCCAAGTGGGCTATGATGCCTCAATCCATTATCGAACCCACACAACAGGGACAAGAAATACATTTAGAGGAATGAATAATCTAGGCGGCATGCGATGTCAATTAGGCAAGGATTATCATTAATGAGTTGACTAAAGTACCTAAGCCAAACTATGCCGATCTCGTAACTAAATCTCTAAACAACTTACCAATTAATCAATGCTTACTGTCACACCTCCTTTTTCCGCTACTACAGCCCGCGAGGGATATAATAAAAGGATTTTTTCCAATTAAAGGACAATCGAAATGGGATTCGTTTATTAAGAGATTCAGAGTCGCCACTTGGGAGATTTATGGTGTCCCAAGTCTCCGGTTTGAATCTCGAATCGAGGAAAGGGTTTGACTCTGTATTATAGTTGCGAACCAGAAATCCAGGTAAGGAATTCTGTTAACCCGGGAGAAGGGGTTAGGCACTCCCGAGTTCCGTGGTTCTAGCACGGTCGCTCAACTGCTATATTTGGCTAAATTTGATTTTTATACATGTTACACCTATAGTGAAATTTTTAGAATTATTTACCGTTTTTAGTCGATTATTAAGAAAGTGAACGTCGTTTAAAAAGGTATTTTTGGATCATGTCACATGAAATGCACCCGGATTCTCGACACATTTTTATCCGACGTTTTGGGATTTGGATTTGGGTCGCATGAAATGCACACCTGTATTTAGGAAGGTAAAATTATTAAAAACGCGCCTAAAGTGACTAACGCGTTATTAACTTTGCGGGGGGCCATGAAAATTCGCTAAATGGCACGTCCCGAAGTCTAAGTATACATTTATGAGGGCCCCGTAATTTATGCATTTTTCTTTAGCGAGGCTCATCTCAATTTTATATAAAGGTCAACCTAAAGCAAGCTATGATTTTTCTATTTATTATTTGTCTCTAAAAGGTCAATTAATTCACAAATATAAATCTGAGCCTTAAATTCAAGCCCGAATTCAAACAAAAAGAGAAGCCCTTTTAGCTTGAACCCGCTACCTAATTCAAAACCCAATTTTATATTTGCCAATTAATTTCCTATATTCCTAGCATAATTTAAAGGAGTTTTTACTTCAGCATCCTTTTCTTATTTGTTTTGGCCTAGAAAATTTAGCCCAGACCTACAAGCTATCAGCCTAAGCCAGACTTCCACTTTTCAGAATAACAAAGCTGTTAGCAACGAACACTGTGAAGAAAACCATTAAAATCATAATAATTGTATTACTAAGCATCTTGAATTATCAAAGACATCTTTTACCCAAAAAAAAACTAGTTTATTAAAATGAGTTTTTGACTAAGTATCTAAACCTCTGCTTATGCTTGATTCTTTTCTTCTATATGAAGAGTGTTTCTACAATCAATAAACATATATATTCACTTATGAAGAAATGGAAAATATTTTATGAGTTAATAAACAGATGAGCACGTTAGAAAGCAGAACACATTTCAATTGGTAAGCAGAACACTTATATATCATTCAAAGTCATGAAAGATTGATAACGGGAACAAAGAGAAAATATTTAGAAATCAGATTATGAAATGAACCTTCAGCTGAATTTACACTTCAAATGCTTGGACTATTTGAAACTCACAAGTAACAAGACCGCGAAC
>MU757085.1:0-12559 GCA_026770625.1 Nicotiana glauca
CGAGAAACAGAAGCACAAGTAGAAAACTAGGGTTTTGGGTACTTAGCTTTTTCGTGTATTTTTCCTTTTCCTTTTTTTCTTTTTTTTTCTTTTTTTCTTCATTTTTCTTTCTTGTTATTGATTTTCTGGCATCAGAGGTTTAGTAGCCATTTTTCTTGGCTTTTGATCTTCGAGCAGACTTTTTGAGTCTTTTTGCAAGAAAGACTCTTAGAAGAGGGATAGGGGTTTAATGGAGTAATTTTGGGTTAGGGGTGTTTGCCGGAGTGAAGTTTTCCGGCGAGATATTTTTTAATATTCGAGCAGTTCGGGCTTGATTCAAGGAGAACCAACTAGTAGAGGTTGAAGAGGATGAAGAAACGATTGTATGGTGTTAAGGATGAACACTGGTTCAAAAGTGGTGGTCGCCGGCTAGGGTTCCGGCGACTTGTTTTTCTAGATTTGAGGCACAGGAGGGATGTTTGGCCTAAACTAAGGTGATGGGGTGAAAGAGGAGAAGGAATGGGGTTAGGGTTGTGAAGGGTGAACGGAAAAGACGACCGGACTGAACTGCCGCCGGTAAACTTCTGGCGATGGTGGAGAGAATCCTAGGTCGGCTAGGGTTTGATTATGAAGACGACAAGTGTATAATGAATATACACGGCCCTTTTGTTATATTTAATGTGCGTGTATATGCACCAATCGGTTGATTAGATCGAATGAACGGTTAGGATTCATTTGGCATCACACGACGTCGTGTGATTAAATGAGGCCCTCATCCTCAACCGTTAGATGAGTCAGATTAACGGTCTCGATTATTTTAAACTAACGACGTCGTTTTATTTGTTAGACAACCGTTATTCCTGGGCCGTTTGATCAATTGATCAACGGTCTAGATTTAGCTTCTTTAAACGGTGTCGTTTTGAATTTATGTATAGGCAGGCCGGATTGGTCTTTGATTTTGGGCCTGGACTGTGTATAGTGTATTTGGGCCATTGTAGCGCCTATTTTCAAGGTCCAATTTTGTATTTGTATTATTATTTCTTGTATTTTCTTGTATTTTTGTATTATGTATTTTTTTATNTATTTTGTTTTAATTTTCTTTGCTTTATTTTCCAAAAATAAAAACAAACACTGGTATTTCCACACAATTATCAACAAGTTTCCACACAAAAATCATTTTTATATATTTTTTCGGAATAATTTGCTTGGGGCAAAAATCACGTGCTCACAGCTACGTATGCACGAGGTGACGAAAATCCGTGCGTAGCTACTATTATACTATTGTCCGGGTAGTTAGCACCCAAAAGCATGCTATACTTGGATTATTTGCGAGCTTATTGATAGCTTGAATTGCTTGAATCACATCGAATTAGTAAACGAATTTCTAAACAGATAAAACTTGATTTTTTTCTTAAATGGTTAAAGAGGATTTCTTTTCATTGGATAATTGCTCCGTGTGGACTTCTTGTTTGACTGTCTATGTGTTTATTTATGGAACGGGTCATACGCCTCGGCAGATTAAATAGATGCATCTATAGGCACACCGTCGATCCTCGGCAAGTGCACAGTTTATTTCTGTTGGATCGGGCCGTCGCCTTGGCATAATATGTGCATGCTTGCATTGCTTATCCTGAAACTTATTGAAGTTGATATTGCCTTTTTATGGCCGCTATAAACTAATAAAGATAACAAAAAGTAACATCTTTGAATTTCCTTATTATTTGAGAATGTGTTACTTGTTTTCTTGCTCTATGAGTTATAATTGCTAGATAAATCCATGTTATCCTCACATATTCACCATATTTTTATTGGAGCACTAGTAAATGTTGAAGTTGATCATCCCGTCTCTACTTCTTCGAGATTAGACGGGATACTCATTGAGTACACGTTATTTTCGTACTCATACTACACTGCTGTGCATTTTTGTTGCATAAGTATATGTAACTCTAGTGGCCTACTGGGCGTGGCATCATGGGGATACAGAGACTTAGGTGAGCTGCACTTATCGAGGCGACCCGCAGTCAGCAGAGTCTCTTCAATTATCTGTATTTATTTTCTGTCCAATATTGTGTTCCTGATAGTTGTCGTACTTTATTTGATTTTTCTTAGAAACTGCTCATGCACTTGTGACACCGGGTTCTGGGAGGTATTTAGGTTTATTCAGAAATTTTAAAAAGTTGTTTAAATATTTCATTATTCATTTGGAGTAATATATTGAGTATTATTTTAATCATATAAAAGAAGTATTTTCAAAAATTTTAAAACAAGAATTTAACTAAGTATTTCAGTTGGCTTGCCTGACAGCGGTGTCTGGTGCCACCACGACCCTTAGTAGATTTTTCGGTCGTGACAACCTCATCATTAGTCACATAGCATGTAATTTGGGGTTTCTTACCCTTAGCACTAAGTTTAAAAGAGTAACTTACCTCGAATAAGCCAATTCCAATACCGAGCAAGACAACCGATGCTCCAAAAATGCCATATCGCGTGTTCCCACCTCTGAGCGGCTCCAAATTAACCAAAAACAACTCAAATACATCAAAATATGCTAAAGGAACCAATCCCAATCGAAAAGGTCGAATCTTTAATCAAAAGCCCAAAATTGGACAAAAATCCCAACCCGAACCCGCACTTCGGAACCCAAAAAACTCATGAAATCTGATAAAACATTCAATTATGAGTCACACCATACTAATTTCATCCAATTCCGACTCTGAATCGATGTTCAAAACTCAATTACTTACTTTAGAAAAGTTTTTGATATAAATCCCCAATTCTTCGATCAAAATATGGACTAATTCAAACATAAACTTGTGTGATCATATTAAAATACAAAAATTATAGCTATATACTGACCCCCATGAAAAGACGAGAAGAACACCGCAAAAAGCGCCTCTATCGGAACTCTAGAACTCAAGATATGCTTAAAATACCAAAAGAACGCAGTTTGATTTTTTTATACACAAGGATTTTCGCTTTGGTGATAAAAACTCCGCACCTGCACATTTCCAGCTGTTATTACAGCTTTTGCGAACCATTTTTTTGCAACTGTGGGGCCGCATATGCAGACCCAACTTTGCATTTCTGAAACACGAGCACCAACTCACTTCTTCGACACTAAAATGAGCATAACTCCTTCATACGATGTCCAAATTCGACGATTCTTTTTACTATGGCTTTAGAATTACAATACAGATCTAATTCTTCAATCAAAATATAAATTGGGGCTTATTTTCTTAATGTGGTACCATTTATGCTTGAAGAAATGACATCGAAACATAAAAAAAGAGCGCAACACAACCCAAACCTATCCAAAACACACCTGAGCCCCTCGAGACCTTGTTCGTCCATACCAACAAGTCCTGTATCATAACATAGACCTACTCGAGGCATCAAAACACACATGACAATATCGAAACGACGAATCACGCCTCAATTCGAAATTAATGAACTTTAAACTTTAAACTTCCACAACCGATGCCGAAACCTATCAATCACGTTCGATTGACCTCAAATTTTGCACATAAGTCACATTTGACATTACGGACCTGCTCTAACTTTTGAAATCAGAATCTGACCCCAATATCAAAAAGTCCACTCTCGGTCAAACTTTCCAAAATTTCATTTTTTGCCATTTCAAGTTAAATTCTACTGCGGACCTTCAAATTACAATCCGAACGTGCTCCTAAATCCAAAATAACCCTACGAAGCTAACGGAACCATTAAAATTCTAACCCGAGGTAAAAATACTAATAAGCCAAACTTGGTCAAACCTTTCAAATTAAAAGCTTCTAGCTCAAAATCATTCTTCCAAATCAATTTCGAATAACCTGAAAACTAAAACCGAGGATTCACATAAGTCATAATACATCATACGGTGCTACGCATACACGATAACTACTGAGTATAGTGCAATTGCTTAGAACGACCGATCGGGTAGTTACATATAATCTCACTACTAGAATTCCGGTAAAAAGCGACCAAACTTTAGCGACCAAAGTTGGTATGTCAAGAAAAGCGACCAAAGTTGGTCGCTAAACTGGTAAAAATAATAAAATAATAATTTTGAATACATTATCGACCAAAATTGGTCGCTACTTGGTCGATAATTTTTTCAAACTGTTGACCGGACTGGTCAGACTTGCTTGGTCAAAGAATTACTCAGATTAGCGACCAACAGAGTTCGCCAACGGGGACCCACTTATGAAATTTTAATAATTATAATATTATTAAAAAAATTATAAAATATAATTAAATAAAATTTAACATTAGCGACCAAATTTGGTCGCTACATAAAGAGTAAGCAGATAGAGACCAACTTTAGTCGCTCATTTGGGACCCAGTTATAAAATTTTCATAATTATAATTTTATTTATAAAAAAATATAAAATAAAAATAAATATAATTCAAATTTAGCTACCAAAGGTGGTCGCTCAATAAAATAGAGACCAACTTTGATCGCTAACCTGAGATCTAGTTCTAACGTTTAACAATAATATTAATATTTTAAATATTATATGAAAGGTAAATAAATCTGATTTAAATTCAGCGACTAACGTGGATCGCTAATATAAACTTATGTATTTAGCGACCCAAGTTGTTCGCTTTTTAGGTCAACATTGGTCAAAATTAAAAATCACTTTTGTTTTTACTAAATAACTAACATAAATGTTAGCCGTTAACACTTTTATAATACAAGGGATGAACAGTACTACGAAGCGTGCGTGTGTGTCTATATATATATATATATATATATATATATATATATATATATATATATATATATATTTTATTATATTATATCGAAGTACATATTGTGATGACCCGACCCGTCGTCTCATGTATTTTTGTCCCATTTTCCCCGTTATATGCTTCTTCATGTTTCAAAATATGTACTTGGTAAATTTGAGATAATTCGGAACGAGTTTGGTAGTAAATGGGACAAATAGTCTCTTTAAGGAAGAATTAGTTTGAAAAAGTCAATCGGATGTTGAATTGTGAGTTAGAGTGCTCGAAATTGATTTCCGATGATTCAGTTAGTTTCGGGGATGATTTAAGGCTTAGGAGCGCAATCAGACGTAATTTTGGAGGTTCTGTGAAGAAGTTAGCCTATTTTGGTGAAGTTAGTATTTTGGAGATTTCCGGTTGATAGGTGAAATTTTGATCCAGGAGTCAGAATGGAGTTCCGAGAGTTTCACTAGATTCGTTAGGTGATTTTGGACTTGTGTGCAAAATTTGAAGTCAATCGGACGTGATTTGATAGGTTTCGGCATCGGAAATAGAAGTTGGAAGTTCTAAAGTTCATAAAGATTGGATTGGAGGTTGATTCATGATTTTAGCATTGTTTGATGTGATTTGAGGCCTCGAGCAAGTCCATAATGTATTTTGGGACTGGTTGGTGGGATTGGTCGAGGTCCCGGGGGCCTCGGGTGTATTTCGGGTTGTGATCACGCTCTTATTTGATCTTTCAACGTCGTTTCTTTGGACATAAAGGGATGCCATATTAATAAAATAAGCTCCAAATTAAGATTTTATTGAACCATTAGATCCGTATTGAAATTACGGAGCCATAGGAAAAACAATCATCGAATTTGGAAATCGTATGAGAAAGTTATGCTCATTTTTGTGTCAGGAAAACTGCTGCTTCTGGTATGCTCGCAATTGCGAAGACAATGCTGGGAATTGCGAACACTGTAGCTTCGCAAATGCGAACAAAATTTTGGGAATTGCGAAAACATTGTAGCTGGGCCAGGAATTGCGAAAACACTGTAGCTTCACAAATGCGAAGAAAATGCTAGGAATTGCGAAAACACTGTAGCTGGGGCAGAATGTTTAAAAGAAACATTTCAGTCGCAAAAACACCCCATTTCTCCACCATTTTAGTCATTTTGAGAGCTTTTGGACGGGGATTGAAGGGAGTTTCAACTAAGATCGATTGGAGGTAAGTTTTATGAGTGAAATACATGATTTTATTGAAGAACCATCCAAGAAATCCATGAAAACATAGCCAAATTATAAGAAAATTAGAGCTTGAGATTGAAATTCTAAATTTGGGATTTGAGCGTCAAATGGACTCTGATTCTTGCGAATTTGGTATGTATAGACTCGTGGCGAGATAAGGAACATTTTGATGTAAAAATATCTGGATTTCGAGACGTGGGCCCGGGACTCGAGTTTTGCAAATTTCGTGATTTTTGATATTTTTCGAATCTTTTCGATTGGGTTATATTCCCTTAGCGTATTGTGATGTATTCGTTGTGGTTTTGGCCAGATTCGACGCGTGAGGAGGTCGATACGAAATGAAAGGGCATCGTCAAGTAGTATTTGGTCGGCTAAAGGTGAGTAATAGATGTAAATGTTATTCTGAGGGCTTGAAACCCCGGACTTTCACATCGTAATGCTATATTGAGGCGTGACACGCACTCCATGATGAGTGCGGGGTCGGTTACTATTGGGGATCATGACTTGGTCCATCCCGCATGATATTTATACTATATTGGTGATTGATATACATACTTTATTGATATTTATTGGGCTGGATGCCATGTTTGGGGCCTTGTGCCGACTTGTAGAATCCTTCGGGGATTGATATTACCACTTTAGCATGATTTACATATCATTTGGTTTCAGTCCAAGGTTTCAAATACTGTTTTGCAAACTCAGCCACATTTCTAAGTTTTGAAAACTCAAATGATATTTTAAATGTTATTTCGGGCTGAGAACTACTATTTTATAAATGCCCATGGGGCTTACGATGTTTTCTGGACTGATTATGGGTGGCTTGGGCTGCGCGCCGCAGCAGTGACTTAAAATAGTGGTAACAATGGCACTATGTGATGTGACTTGAAACATTATGGATGACTCGGGCTGCGCGCCGCAGCAGGAACTTGAAGCAGTGGTAACAATGGAACTATATGATGTAAATGGGTCAGGTAACAATGACTGAACAAGATTTGATTGATGCCACGACATGGCTTGATATTGCGCTTGGGCTGTAGGAGCCCCTCTGGAGTCTGTACACACCCCCAGTTAGCGTCGTCGACGTTAAATGATTATGGGTGGCTCGGGTTGCGCGCAGCAGTGGGTATTGGAATGTACCATCATATGCATTGCATTGCATTCATGCATTTGTATTTTTAATTGTTGTTCAGCTGTTCAGTTCCATACATGTTGTATATTTGGATTATAGCTTACTTTGTGTATTTACTGTGTTTTCTTATCTTCGTACTGTATTTATTTTTATTACTCACGGGGTCGAAGTACTTACTCTACTCCCTGCACCTTGTGTGCAGATTTAGGACATATCCTGACTGAGTGAGCTCTGTCCAGCTTTCCAGAGGCATTCTCCGGGAGTAATTGAGGTAGCTACATGGCGTTCACATCCGAGGATTCTCCCTTCTATCTGTATCTTTACATTCTGTATTTTCAACTTTTAGACAGACTTGTATTAGGATTAAAACTCTGTATTTAGAGGCTCATGGTCGTGACACCGGGTCCATAGTGGGCTGTATTCGGTATTTTGGTAAACTTCCATATTTCTTCAGTATATTCTGGTATTTAATTTAAATGGCTTATTGATTCTCTGTCCTGTTAAGTGGGTTAAGTTACTTAAAGACTATGATATTACTATTCTGTATCATACCGAAAAAGGCCAATGTAGTGGCCGATGCTTTGAGCCGAAAGGTAGTCAGTATGGGGAGTTTGGTGTACATTCCAGTTGGCGAGAGACCTCTTGCAGTTAATGTTCAGGCTTTGGCCAATCGGTTGGTGCGGTTAGATATTTCAGAGCCTAGCCGAGTGTCGGCGAGCGTGGTTTCTCGATCTTCATTATATGATAGCATCAGAGAGCACCAGTATGATGATCCGCAATTACTTGATATTAGAGATCGGTTCCAGCATGGTGATGCCACAGATGTGACTATTGGTGATGATGGTGTATTGAGGATGAAGGGCCGGATTTGTGTGCCCAATGTGGATGGGCTTAGAGATCTGATTCTTAAGGAGGCCCATAGATCGCGGTATTTCATCCATCCGGGTGCCGCAAAGATGTATTAGGACTTGAGACAACATTACTGGTGGAGGAGAATGAAGAAAGACATTGTGGAATTTGTGGCTCGGTGTCTCAACTGTCAGCAGGTGAAATATGAGCATCAGAGACCGGGCGGTTTGCTTCAGCAAATGGTTATTCCTGAGTGGAAATGGGAGAGAGTTACTATGGATTTCGTGAGTGGTCTTCCTCGGACTTTGATGAAGTTTGATTCGATTTGGATCATTGTGGATCAGTTGACCAAGTCCGCGCATTTCATTCTAGTGTGTACTACATATTCTTCGGAGCGGCTGGCAGGGATCTTTATCCGTGAGATTGTCCGATTGCATGGTATTCCAGTTTCTATTATTTCGGATAGAGGTATTCAGTTCATTTCTCAGTTTTGGAGGACCTTTCAGCACGAGTTGGGTACTGAGGTGGAGCTGAGTTCAGCATTTCATCCTCAGACGGACGGACAATCCGAACGTACTATTCAGATACTGGAGGATATGTTGCGTGTTTGTGTGATTGATTTCGGAGGTTCTTGGGATGAGTTTATGCCACTTGCAGAGTTTGCCTACAACAACAGCTATCAGTCCAGTATACAGATGGCACCGTATGAGGCCTTGTATGAGAGGCGGTGTAGATCTCTAGTTGGTTGGTTCGAGCCCGGCGAGGCTAGGTTATTGGGGACAGATTTGGTCCAGGATGGCTTAGAGAAAGTGAAGGTGATTCAGGAGAGACTTCACACAGCTCAATCGCGTCAGAAGAGTTATGTGGACCGGAAGGTTCGAGATGTATCGTACATGGTGGGTGAGAAGGTTTTGCTGAAGGTTTCGCCCATGAAGGGTGTTATGAGATTTGGAAAGAAAGGAAATCTAAGCCCACGATTTATTGGACCTTTTGAAATACTTAGGAAGGTTGGAGAGGTGGCCCATATGCTTGCTTTGCCATCTAGTTTGTCGGGTGTTCATCTAGTATTCCATGTTTCTGTGCTCTGGAAGTATGTTGGGGACCCGTCTCATGTTTTGGATTTCAGTACAGTGCAGTTAGCTGAAGATATGACTTATGATATGGAGCTAGTGGCTATTTTCGGTTGACAGTTTCGAAAATTGAGATCAAAAGATATAGCGTCAGTGAAAGTACAGTGGAGAGGTCGGCCCGTGGAGGAGGCTACTTGGGAGATCGAGCAGGAGATGCGGAGCAGATACCTGCACCTATGGAACCATTAGATCCGTATCGCAATTATGGAGCCATAGGAAAAAGAATCATCAAATTTGGACATCGTATGAGAATGTTATGCTCATTTTTGTGTCGAGAAAAACTGCTGCTTCTGGTATGCTCGCAATTGCGAAGACAATGCTGGGAATTGCGAACACTGTAGCTTCGCAAATGCGAAGAAAATTCTGGGAATTGCGAAAACACTGTAGCTGGGCTAGGAATTGCGAAAATACTGTAGCTTCACAAATGCGAAGAAAATGCTGGGAATTGCGAAAACACTGTAGCTGGGGCAGAATGTTTAAAAGAAACATTTCAGTCGCGAAAACACCCCATTTCTCCACCATTTTTAGTCATTTTGAGAACTTTTGGACGGGGATTGAAGGGAGTTTCAACGAAGATCATTTGGAGGTAAGTTTGATGAGTTAAATACATGATTTTATTGAAGAATCATATTAGAAATCCATGAAAACATAGCCAAATTATAAGAAAATTAGTGCTTAAGATTGAAATTCTAAATTTGGGATTTAAGGGGTCAAATGGACTCCGATTCTTGTGAATTTGGTATGTATAAACTCGTGGCGAGATAAGGAACATTTTGATGTAAAAATTTCTAGATTTTGAGACGTGGGCCTGGGGCTCGGGTTTTGCAAATTTCATGATTTTTGATATTTTCCGAATCTTTTCGATTGGGTTATATTCCCTTAGCCTATTGTGGTGTATTCATTGTGGTTTTTGCCAGATTCGACGCGCGAGGAGGTTGATACGAAAGGAAAGGGCATCGCGGAGTAGTATTTGGCTGGCTAGAGGTGAGTAATAGATGTAAATGTTGTTCTGAGGGTTTGAAACCCCGGACTTTCACATCATAATGCTATATTGGGGCGTGACACGCACTCCAAGACGAGTGTGGGGTCGGTTACTATTAGGGATCGTGACTTGGTCCATCCCGCATGATATTTATACTATACTGGTGATTGATACACATACTTTATTGATATTTACTGGGCTGGATGCCATGTTTGGGGCCTTGTGCCGACTTGTAGAATCCTTCGAGGATTGATATTACTGCTTTAGCATGATTTGCATATCTTTTGGTTTCAGTCCAAGGTTTTAAATATTGTTTTGCAAACTCAGCCATATTTCTATGTTTTGAAAACTCAAATGATATTTTAAATGTTATTTCGGGCTGAGAACTACTGATTTATAAATGCCCATAGAGCTTATGATGTTTTCTGGACTGATTATGGGTGGCTCGGGCTGCGCACCGCAGCAGTGACTTAAAACAGTGGTAACAATGGCATTGTGTGATGTGACTTGAAACATTATGGGTGGCTCGGGCTGTGCGCCGCAGCAGGAACTTGAAACAATGGTAACAATGGAACTATATGATGTAAATGGGTTAGGTAACAATGACTGACCAGGATTTGATTGATGCCACGAGATGGCTTGATATTGCGCTTGGGCTGTAGGAGCACCTCCGGAGTCTGTACACAACCCCAGTGAGCACCGTCGAAGTTAAATGATCATGGGTAGCTCGGGCTGCGCGCAGCAGTGGGTACTGGAATGTACCATCATATGCATTGCATTGCATTCATGCATTTGTATTTTTAATTGTTGTTCAGCTGTTCAATTCCATACATGTTGTATATTTGGATTATAGCTTACTTTGTGTATTTACTGTGTTTTCTTATCTTCGGACTGTATTTATTTTTATTACTCACTGGGTCGGAGTACTCACTCTACTCCCTGCACCTTGTGTGCAGATTTAGGACATATCCTGACTGAGTGAGCTCTGTCCAACTTTCCAGAGGCATTCTCCGGGAGTATTTGAGGTAGCTGCATGGCGTTCGCAGCCAAGGATTCTCCCTTCTATCTCTATCTTTACATTCTGTATTTTCAGCTTTAAGACATACTTGTATTAGGATTAAAACTCTGTATTTAGAGGCCCATGGTCGTGCCACCGGGTCCATAGTGGGCTGTATTCGGTATTTTGTTAAACTTTCGTATTTCTTCAGTATATTCTGGATTTTAATTTAAATGGCTTATTGATTCTCTGTCATGTTAAGTTGGTTAAGTGTTGATAAATTGTCGGGCTTGCCTAGTAGTGTGCTGGGCGCCACCACGACCGGGTTGGGGTTGTGACACATATAATATATATACCTACGGTATACTATGCACTAAGTATAACTATATAAGCTAATATCATATCGAACATATATACATATATATATATACATATATATATATATATATATATATATATATATATATATATATATATATATATATATACACACACACACACACACACTTACACTATAATATGTACTAAGTATAAGTGTATTAGCTAATAGCATATCGAATGTAGCTTTTATATATATACATAATATATATACTTACGCTATACTATGCACTAAGTATAAGTGTATTAGCTAATATCATATCGAATGTAGCGTATATATAATATATATACTTACGCTATAATATGCACTAAGTATAAGTGTATTAGCTAATATCATATCGAATGTAGCTTATATATATATATAATATATATACTTACGCTATACTATGCACTAAGTATAAGTGTATTAGATAATATCTGTCACGGCCATGATTTTCCACCCTCGGGAGTCATGATGGCGCCTACTAATGGGAGCTAGGCAAGCCAATTATCAAATACCTCTTTAGCGAACATCGACAATATTAACAACAAAAAAGCATTTAACAATAAAGCGGAAGTCTCAAATATAATTTACTGAAAGAAATGCGGAAGTTTAACAAATCCTCTACCCAAGACTGGTGTCACAATACTCACGGACGTCTAGAGAATGCTAAATACAAGGTTTGAATGAAGCATAGAACTGTCTGTTACGGTACAATAACAACAAACTGGATGAAATAGAAAGGACTCCGGGCCTGCGGACGTCAGCAAGGCTACCTCGAATGTCCCTGGACTGGAAGCTCGCTCCCAAAATGCTACTGCTACTCAAATGATGCTCCAACACCTGGATCTGTGCCAAAAGATGCACAGAGTGTAGTATCAGCACAACCGACCCCATGTGTTGGTAAGTGCCTGGCCAAATCCCGGCGAAGTAGTGACAAGGCTAGACCAGACTACCAAACAAACCTGTGCAGTTCAAATATATATATATATATATATATATATATATATATGCAATAAAAGAGAAAACAGAAACTTAACAAGTCAAGAGGGAGGGGAGCATGCTGTAGGGGCTGTAGCAGTTTAGAATACAAGGTAAATAAATAAGGAATGAAACGGTACAACTACAAAGTCAACGAGAGTAATAAAGCAAACATGGCACGGAATGTCCCTTC
>MU757085.1:13399-33388 GCA_026770625.1 Nicotiana glauca
ACGGAATGTTCCTTCGTGCATTAATAATCAAAACATGTCATGGAATGTTCCTTCGTGCATTAATAATCAATACAATCGTGCACGACATCACCCATCGTGCTTTATCACTCAACCTCACCCAAACCGCAATCACAAACAATGGGGGCGAGGGGATAGAAAAAAGTAATAGATATCCCGGCAAGGGTAAACACAAGTAAACAATCAAATCCTGGCAAGGGAGCAATAACAATAACTTTCACATCCCGGCGAGGGAGATAATCAAAGTACGTAAACAGCCCAGCAAGGGAATAATCACATCTCTTTTTCTTTCTTTCATTTCTTACTCAATAGATACTTATCATTCGAGCCAACGCTCCAAAGAGTTACAAGCCATAAATTACTTCTCATACTCTTCACATTATATAGAGTTCACCAATTTAACAAGGAAGAGTCACAACAAAACCAAAATAATCACAATAAGGACTCACGGTCATGCTAGACGCCGGTGTATAGATACTCGTCACCATGCCTATACACCATACTCAACATTTAGCAATTATCAAATAATATTCTAATCATATTCCCCCAAGCCAAAGTTAGATCAAACACTTACCTCGGTCCAAAGAATATTAATCATCAAATACAGCCTTTCCTCTACAATCCGACTCTGAAACAATGATATCTAGGCATAATTAATTCAATCATATTAATAAAGACTCATTGGCAACATCCCATAGCCTAAATATGAATTTCCTAACATTCTTCCAAAAATAACAAAATTCATCACCGGGCCCACATGGTCCAAACACGAGGCTCGGACCAAAACCCAATCACCCATAACCCCACGAGTTCAAATATATAATTTGTTTCAAGATTCAACCCCAAATTGAGGTTGAATCACCCAAAATTCAAAAAAACATAACTCTATCAAAAACCCCTAATTTCTACTTTGATTTCAGGATTTAGGTCTAGGAATTTGATAAAAGATGATAGGAAATGAAGAAAACGAGTTAGATAATACGTACCCAACAAGCTTTGGTGAAGAATAGCTCTACAAATTTCCTATGTGTTGTGGAGAAGAAAAGTTTTATGAAAAATGGGAATAATCCCGTATCTAATGTTCTGTTTCGAACTTAAAACATTCACTGGGCGAAATTTCCCTTCGCGTTCGCGGGAAGGGGACCGCGTTCGCGAAGGGTAAACTGGGCAGGTCATCGCGAACGCATGAAGGAGAACGCGAAACGCGTAGAAGAAAATGTTGGGGGTCCAGGAATTGTTATACTCGAATGCGTGAAGGGCCACGTGAACGCGTTGAGGAAGCTGGTAAAGCTACGCGTTCGCGAATTGTGGGATGCGAACGCGAAGAAGGGATTTCTGGGGGTCCTAAAATTGGCTTACGTGTTCGCGAGGATTGTGATGCGATAACGAAGGGGGGACCTGGGAAGCAACGCGAACGCGATCTGAAGGCCGCGAACGCGAAGAAGGGAATGCATGTGCAAAAATTACAGAAAATCTGCTATCATCCTAAGTCCAAAACCACCCCGAACACCTCTGGAAACACTCCCAAGCCCTCAGGGCTCCCAACTAATAACACAAACTAACTCAAAAACATCCTACGAACTTATCCATGCAATCAAATCGCCAAAATAACATCATAAACGAGGAATCAACCCTCAAAACCATCACTTTTTCATCAAACTTCATAAACTTCAAATTTTAGATATTTAGGTCCAAAACACGTCAAATGACGTCCGATTTCGACCAAACTTTACAGAAAGCTTTTAACACATATTTAAGACACATATTTTTCTACGGACCCTCCGGGACCGTCAAATCATGGGTCCGGGTCCGTTTACCAAAAATGTTGACCAGAAAATTTAATCATTTTAAAGCCACATTTTCAAAATTTTCACAGAATTTAACATATAATCTTTCCGGCTACGCGCCCGGACTGTGCATGCAAATCAAGGAAACTAAAAGTGAGGTTTTCAAGGCCTCGAAAGTACGGAAAAAGAGAGAAATCCGGTGATGGCCCTTTGGGTCGTCACAATATCATATCGAACGTAGCTTATATATATATATATATATATATATATATACTTACACTATACTATGCACTAAGTATAAGTGTATTAGCTAATATCATATCGAATGTAGCTTATATATATATAATATAGATACTTACGCTATACTATACACTAAGTATAAATGTATTAGCTAATATCATATCGAATGTAACTTTTATATATATATATATATATATATATATATATATATATATATATATATATATATACAAATAAAAGTTTTCCAAGATAAAGNACTATGCACCAAGTATAAGTGTATTAGCTAATATCATATCGAATGTAGCTTATATATATAAAATATATATACTTACGCTATACTATGCACTAAGTATAAGTGTATTAGCTAATATCATATCGAATGTAGCTTATATATATATATATATATATATATATATATATATATATATATATATATATATATATATATATATATATATATATATATACACACTTACGCTATAATATACACTAAGTATAAGTGTATTAGCTAATATCATATCGAATGTAGCTTATATATATAACATATATACATACGCTATAATATGCACTAAGTGTAAGTGTACTAGCTAATATCATATCGAATGTAGCTTATATATATATAATATATATTTAAGCTATAATATGCACTAAGTATAAGTGTATTAGCTAATATCATACCGAATGTAGCTTATATATATATATAATATATATACTTACGCTATACTATGCACTAAGTATAAGTGTATTAGATAATATCATATCGAATGTAGCTTTTATATATATATATAATATATATATACTTACGCTATACCATACACTAACTATAAGTGTATTAGCTAATATCATATCGAATGTAGCTTATATATATATATAATATATATACTTACGCTATACTATGCACTAAGTATAAGTGTACTAGCTAATATCATATCGAATATAGCTTTTATATATATATATATATACACTTACGCTATACTATACACTAAGTATAAGTGTTTTAACTAATATCATATCGAATGTAGCTTATATATATATAATATATATACTTACGCTTTAATATGCACTAAGTATAAGTGTATTAGCTATTATCATATGGAAAGTAGCTTATATATATACACTAAGTATAAGTGTATTAGCTAATATCATATCGAATGTAGCTTATATGTATAACATATATACTTACGCTATAATATGCACTAAGTATAAGTGTATTAGCTAATATCATATCGAATGTAGCTTATATATATATATCTATATAATATATATACTTACGCTATAATATGCACTAAGTATAAGTGTATTACCTAATATCATATCGAATGTAGCTTATATATATATAATATATATACTTACGCTATACTATACACTAAGTATAAGTGTATTAGCTAATATCATATCGAATGTAGATTATATATATAATATATATACTTACGCTATACTATGCACTAATTATAAGTGTATTAGCTAATATTATATCGAATGTAGCTTATATATATAATATAGCTAATATATATCGAATATAGCTCATACTAAGTAAGATATAAAGCTATATATATATTGTCACGACCCAATTCCAAACCCGGTCGTGATGGAGCCTCTCGTGAAGACAAGGCCAGCCAACAGAACAACAATACCTCTCTTAACAGTTACTTAGCAGGAATAAGTCTGAACCTTAGATAATATTATCATAAGTGCGGAATAAAACGTGATAAAACAAGGAAAAGCCATCTCGACTCAGCCTGAAATCGGGGCGTCACAAGTCATGAGCTACTATAGAGTTTACTAAAATTGTACAAAGTCTAAAGGTATCATAACTAACAGAAGATAAGGGAGAAAACAGGGCTGCGGACGTCAACAGCTACCTGGTTACTCCTAGTCACCGCCTGGTCTGGAAAGAATCAGCGCTCAGGAGCGAACTCAGCTCTACCTGTATCTGCACACATGGTGCAGGGAGTAATGTAAGCACTCTGACCCAGTGAGTAATAAAAATAAATAATGGCTGCAGGCAAGAAATCTCATAAAAGCACAAATAATGCTATCTCAGGCAATAAAATCAAATACATAATAAAATCGTGAAGTATCGGATAAATCTCTTTTAAAATAGTTAAGACAAACAATTTCAACAAGTAAGAAATCATCCGAACTTGCCCCTCGAGCTCAATATCAAATCTCTCAGTACAGTATCAGCCCCGCGGGCTCACTCCCAATTCACATATTACAACATCAGCCTCTCGGACTCACTCCTAACTCGCATCAGCCCTTCATGCTCACTCCCAACTCACATGGGTACCCGCGCTCACTGGGTTTGTACAGACCCCAAGAGAGGCCCCTTACGGCCCAAGCGCTATATAATCATAAGGCCTTAAAGCCTGTCACATCAACATAAGGCCTTAAAGCTTTCTCACATTACACACCAGGCCTGAAAGCCTCCTCACATCACTCAACATATCCTCACATATGGCCCTCGGCCTCAATCAATCCAGAAAATAATCACATGCCCCTTGGGGATCAGTAAAATAATGGTGCTCAGCTCAACCACATTAGAAATATCATTTAAAGCTCAAGTTGAGTATAAATGTAGCTGAGTTCATGAAACAGTATAATTCAGTTGGATTGAGTTCCACTAATATTTCAATTAGTGAGGAAAATAGTGATGGAAATTCACAAAGGATTTCAAATAGACGGCACGAAGCCCAATTATGGCAATAAACCCAAATCATGGTGAAAAACAATAAGTCTTTAACAAATACGCGGTAAAATATCAACCGGGATGGACCAAGTCACAATCCCCAATAGTAAATGACCTCGCGCTCATCATACAACGCGTGTCTCATCTCAATATAGCACTACGTTGTGCAATCCGGGGTTTCAAACCCTCAGGACATCATTTAAAATAATTACTCACCTCGAGCCGGTCAAAATCCTAGCTCGCTATGCCCTTGCCTCGAAAATCGACCTCTTCGTTCGTCGAATCTGCTCAAAACCACAACGAATACATTACAATAGGCTAAGGGGACATAACCCAATCGAAAAGACTCGAAAAACATCAAAATTCCCTAAATTTGCAAAACCCAAGCCCCGGGCCCACGTCTCGAAAAATTATAAAATTAACATCACCGGCTTCCTTATCTCACCACAAGTCTAACCATGTAAAAATCATACAATTCCCATATCATTTCGACCCTCAAATCCCTGATTCTATCCAAGAGGGTTTTGTACACTTTTTCAACAAAATTCTCAGATTAAACGCCAAAACTCGTGATAGATTCAGCTTATACAACCAAAATTGAGTTAAGAACACTTACCCCATTGTTCTCTACGAAAATCTATCCAAAAATCGCCTTATGCGAGATCCAAATCGTTAGAAATGGGAAATGGGGACGAAGTCCCATTTCCATAACTTAACCACTCTGCCCAGGCCTAGTTCCGCTTCTGCGATAAAATATCGCTTCTGCGACTTTCGCTTTTGCGGTCTACGTCCGCTTTTGTGGACCTTCACTTAAGGACCAGGACCGCTTCTGCGGTCCCCTACCGCATATGCAGTTCTCGCTTCTGCGGACAGATGTCGCTTCTGCGGAAATGCCAATCCAAGCCCCAACCGCTTCTGCGGTTACACAATCGCATAAGCGGTACCGCTTCTATGGTCCGCCAATTGCTTCTGAGAAACCAGTGCCCAGGTCCCCTCACTGCTTCTGCGGCTCCCCCTTCGCTTCTGCGGAGCCGCTTCTTCGGTCCATTTTCCGCAGAAGTGAAAACACCAGATACCAGAACCCTTCAGCAGTCTCCAAACTCCAAATTTCATCCCGTTAGCCATCTGAAATCACCCCGAGGCCCCCGGGACCTCAACCAAAAGCACCAACACATCCTAAAACATCATTCAAACTAGTTCCAATCATCAAAACGCCTCAACTAACACAAAAATCATCAAATTATAAGCCTAAGTTCTTTTAAAACCTCCAAAACACGCATTCGATCAAAAACCCAACCAAACCACGTCCGAATGACCTGAAATTTTGCACACACATCCAAAATCACCTAACGGATCTATAGAAATACTCGGAATTCCATTCCAACCCTCGGATCGAAATATCACCTATCAACCGGAATTCGCCAAAATACTAACTTCGCCAATTCAAGCATATTTCTACACCGGACCTCCAAAATAGATTCTGTTCACTCTCCTAAGTCGCAAATCATCCCCCGAAGCTAACCGAACCATCGAAATTCATATCCGAGCCCTCTAACACATAAGCCAACTTCTGGTTGACTTTTCCAAACTAATCCTTCCTTAAAGAGACTAAGTGTCTCATTTGTTATCCAAACCAATCCAAATCAACTCTAACACACCCAATACCGATATTAAAGCATAGGGAAACATAATATGGGGGAAACAGGGTGGCAACTCTCGTGATGACGGGCCGGGTCGTCACATCCTCCCCAACTAAAACAAACGCTCATCCTCGAGCGGGTTAAGAAACATACATGAAGTCTCAAATAGGTGAGGATATCTGCTTCGCATCTCCCGCTCGGTCTCCCAGGTAGCCTCCTCCATGTGGCGACCTCTCCACTGCACTGTCACTGACGATATATCTTTTGATCTCAGTTTTCGAACATATCGACCAAAAATAGCCACTGGCTCCACATCATAAGTCAAATTTTCATCTAACTGCACTGTGCTAAAATCCAAAACATGAGACGGGTCCCCAACATACTTTCGGAGCATAGAAACATGGAATACCGGATGAACACCCGACAAACTGGGTGGAAAAGCAAGCATATAGGCTACCTCTCCAATCCTCCTAAATATTTCAAAAGGTCCAACGAATCGCAGACTCAAATTTCCCCTCTTTCTAAACCTCATAACACCCTTCATGGGTGAAACCTTCAGCAAAACTTTCTCACCACCATGTAAAATACATCCTGAACCTTCTGGTCCGCATAACTCTTCTGACACGATTGAGCTGTACGAAGTCTCTCCTGAATCACCTTCACTTTCTCCAAGGCATCTTGAACTAATTCTGTCCCCAATAATCTAGCCTCGCCGGGCTCGAACCAACCAACTGGAGATCTACACCGTCTCCCATACAAGGCCTCATACGGTGCCATCTGAATACTGGATTGATAATTGTTATTGTAGGCAAACTCTACAAGTGGCAAGAACTGATCCCAAGAACCTCCTAAATCAATAACACATGCACGCAACAGATCCTCTAATATCTGAATAATATGCTCGGACTGCCCGTCCGTCTGAAGATGAAATGTTATGCTCAACTCTACCTGCGTACCCAACTCTCGCTGAAATGTCCTCCAAAACTGAGAAGTAAACTGAGTACCTCTATCTGAAATAATAGACACTGGGACACCATGAACTCGAATAATCTCTCTAAGAAAGATCCCTGCCAGCCGCTCCAAAGAATAAGTAGTACACACCGAAATGAAGTGCGCGGACTTGGTCAGTCGATCCATAATCACCCAAATAGAATCAAATTTCTTCGAAGTCTGAGGAAGACCACCCAAAAAATCCATAGTAAATCTCTCCCACTTCCACTCGGGAATAATCATCCGCTGAAGTACACCACCCAGTCTCTGATGCTCGTACTTTACCTGCTGACAGTTGAGACACCGAGCCACAAACCCTACTATATCCATTTTTATCCTTCTCCACCAGTAGTGCTGCCTCAAATCCTGATACATCTTTGCGGCACCCGGATTGATGGAATACCGCAAGCTGTGGGCCTCCTCAAGAATCAACTCTCTAAGCCCATCTACATTAGGCACACAAATCCGTCCCTACATCCTCAATACGCCATCATCATCTATAGTCACATCTCTAGCATCATCATGCTAAACTCTGTCCTTAAGGACAAGCAAATGTGGATAATCATACTGGTGCTCTTTGATGCGATCATATAAGGAAGAATGAGAATCCATGCAAGCCAATACCCGACTGGCCTCAGAAATGTTTAGTCTCACAAACCGATTGGCCAAAGCCTGAACATCAACTGCAAAGGGCCTCTCCCAACTGGAATGTATGCCAAACTCCCCATACTGACTGCCTTTCGGCTCAAAGCATCGTCTACTACATTGTCCTTTCCCGGATGATACAGAATAATAATATCATTATCTTTTAGCAACTCAAGCCACCTCCACTGCCTCAAATTAAGGTCTTTATGTTTAAACAAATGCTGAAAACTGCGATGATCAGTGAACACCTCACAAGATACGCCATATAAGTAGTGCCTCCAAATCTTCAAAGCATGAACTATAGCAGCCAACTCTAAATCATGAACAATGTAGTTCTTCTCATGGGGCTTTAATTGACTAGAAGCGTAAGCAATAACTTTACCCTCCTGCATCAACACACAGCCAATCCTAACTCTCGAAGCATCGCAATATACAGTATAAGAACCTGTAGCTGATGGCAAAACCAACACTGGAGTTGTGGTCAAAGCTGTCTTGAGCTTATGAAAGCTCTCCTCGCACTCGTACGACCATACAAATATAGCACCCTTCTGAGTCAACTTGGTCAAGGGCGATGCAATGGATGAAAATCCCTGAACAAACCGGCGATAGTAGCCTACTAACCCGAGGAAACTCTGAATCTCTGTGGCTGAGGTCGGTCTAAGCCAACTCTGCACTGCCTCTATCTTCTTTGGGTCAACTTGAATACCCTCACTGTACACGATGTCTCCCAAGAATGCCACTGATCTGAGCTAAAATTCACACTTGGAAAATTTTGCATAAAGATTCTCTTCCCTCAATCGCTGCAACACTACACGCAAATGCTCTGTGTGCTCCTCCTGACTATGTGAGTACACCAAGATATCATCAATAAAAATAATAACAAATAAATCCAGATACGGCCGAAATACATTATTCATCAAATGCATGAACGCTGCTGGGGCATTAGTCAGCCCAAAGGACATAAAAAGAAAGTCATAGTGTCCATATCTAGTCCTGAAAGCAGTCTTAATAATATCTGAATCCCTGATCTTCAACTGGTGATAGCCCGAACGGAGATCAATCTTGGAAAACACACTGGATCCCTGAAGCTGATCAAATAAATCGTCGATACGAGGCAAAGGATATTTGTTCTTCACTGTCACTTTATTTAACTGCCTGTAATCAATGCACATTCTCATTGTGCCATCTTTCTTCTTCACAAATAAGACTGGTGCACCCATGGGTGACACACTAGGCCGAATGAAACCCTTATCTAAGAGTTCCTGAAGCTGCTCTTTCAATTCTTTCAACTCTGTTGGTGCCATACGATATGGCAAAATAGAAATGGGCTGAGTGCCCGGTACCAAGTCAATGCCAAAATCAATATCCCTGTCAGGCGGCATACCCGGCAGGTCTGCAGGAAATACATCAGGAAAATCCCTCACAACTGGGATAGAATCAATACTAGGAGTCTCAGCTCCTACATCTCGCACAAAATCCAAATAAGAAAGACAACTCTTCCCAACCATACATTGGGCCTCTAAGAATGAAATAACTCTACTAGGAACATAATCAGTCATACCATGCCACTCGATCCTCAGAACAGCTGGAATAGCCAAAGTAACTGTCTTAGCATGACAGTCTAGAATAGCATGACACGGAGATATCGAATCCATGCCCAGAATAATATCAAAGTCTACCATGCTCAACAACAATAAATCAACTCGGGTCTCCAGACCCCCAATAGTCACAATACAAGACCGATACACATGGTCTACAATAATAGTATCGCCCATCGGGGTAGATACATGCACAAGTAAAGCAAGACACCCTCGGGTCGTACCCAAATGATGAGCAAAATATGAGGGATCATAAGAGTAGGTGGATCTGGGATCAAATAAGACAGAGGTATCTGTATGGCTGACTGAGATAATACCTATGATAACATCATCTGAGGCAATAGTATTTAACCTACTGGTCATAGCATAGAAACGGGCCTGGCCACCGTCTGATCGACCTCACCCTTGGGGGCAACCCCTAGCTGCATGACCCCTACCCCTCGCTGACTGGGCAGGTGGTGAAGGAATTGGTGCCGAAGAAGAGGGTTGACCCCTCTGCTGTGATAAACTGGCAGCACGACGAGGACAATGCTTCCACATGTGTCCTAACACTCCACACTCATAACAACTCCTAGGTGCTGGAGGATGGGGCTGAAAAGAACCCCTCGCACCGGAGTGACTAGCTCGTGCACTCGGCGCAGAAAAACCCTCAACAGACAGAGCACGCGAAGAACTCTAAGCTAGAAGAGCGATGAGTGAGGACTGGCCCTGCTGAAACCCCTGATGATCACAGCCTGAAGATGCCCCACGATACTTGGGACGAGCCGACGGAGAAGGTCTGAAAGAACAACCCCTACCCTGCTGGAATTGGCCCCTCGATGGGGCCCCACTGTAACCACCAGAACCTTGAGGCCTCTTGGCCTCCCTCTCCTCCCGATCCTGGTGGCGAACCGACTCAATATCTCGAGCTATATCCACCCCCTCATCAAATGAAATACCCAGCACTCTCTCTCTAGTCATAAGAACAAGAAAATGATAGTTAAGGCCATCCATAAATCTCCTGATCCGCTCACGCTCGGACGGGACCAGCCAAACTGCATGACGAGCCAACTCTAAGAACCTCATCTCGTACTGAGACAGAATCATGTCTCCCTGTCATAGCCAAACTTCCTACGCAGCTCCTCCCTACGGGACCGCGGTACATACTTCTCGAAGAAGAGAATGGAGAACTCCTGCCAAGTTAAAGGTACTGCATCTGCTGGCCTACGCCGCTCATACGCCTCCTACCACATGAAGGCAACTCCCATGAACTGGAAGGTGGTAAATGATACACCACTCGACTCCAAAATCCCTACCGTCCAAAGCATACGCTGACACTTGTAGAGAAAACCTTGGGCATCCTCGCCCTGAACACCGCTAAATGAAAGAAGCTGGAGCCTACTGAATCTCTCAAGATGACGCTGCTCATCGTCTGGCATAGATGGAACTACAAAATCCTGAACTGGTGCAGCCGGCTGAGCTAGAGGTGCTTTCGGTGTCTGCAATCCCTGCACGACGTGCTTAGGTGTGCGATTAATAGGAGTCTAGGTGCCTCCCCTGGCCTGTGAAGTAGCTATTGTTATGGTGGCTGAAACAACCTGAGCCAAGCTAGTGCAAACTGTCAATATCTGGGCCAATGTCTCCTGAAGACCCGGAATCACAATGGGCACAGCTGGTTCCTGATCCTGAGCTGGGGAAACTGGAGGATCCACAGGTGTTGCCCCTGCCGCTCTGCCTCTACCACGACCACGACCACGACCACGAATGCGTCCATGGCCTTTAGTAGCCTCAGTAGGTGGTACTGGTGGTCGTCCATAACTTCCGGTAGCGCGAGTCCTCGCCATCTGCGAGAGAATAGAACACAGAAGTTTAGTATTCCGATCAACAAAGTCGCACGACAAGAATTTCAAGAATATGAAGTTTTTCCTAAGGTTATGCAGCCTCTCGAGGATAAATAGAAACGTCTCTGTACCAATCCGCGAGACTCTACTAAACCTGCTCATGACTCATGAAACCTAGTAACCTAGGCTCTGATACCAACTTTCACGACCCAATTCCCAAACCCGATCGTGATGGCGCCTCTCGTGAAGACAAGGCCAGCCAACAGAACAAGAATACCTCTCTTAACAGTTACTTAACATGAATACGTCTGAACCTTAGATAATATTATCATAAGTGCGGAACAAAACGTGATAAAACAAGGAAAAACAATCCCGACTCAACCCGAAATTGGGGTGTCACAAGTCATGAGCTACTACAGAGTTTACTAAAATTGTACAAAGTCTGAAGGTATCATAAATAATAGAAGATAAGGTAAAAAGGCAAATAAATATGCAAGATGAGCACATAAAAAGTTCGCCCTCGGGCAATATCTCAAAATAGTACCAGCCCCTCGGGCTCACTCTCAGAAACACTCTCAGCCCCTCGGGCTCTCTCTCTCAGATCACTTTCAGAACAATATCATGTAGTAACCGTTGCGGCATGAAGCCTGATCCATATCTCGCTGCGGCATGCAGCCCGATCCATATATTGCTGCGGCGTGCAGCCCGATCCACATCTCGCTGCGGCGTACAGCACGATCCATATGGGTACCCGCGCTCACTGTGGGGGTGAGAACTCCGGAGGGGCCCCTTATGGACCAAGCGCAATATCAAGCCACCTCGTGGTATATAAAACAAGGCCTGAAATCCTTCTCACATCACACTCGAGGCCTGACGCCTGAAAGCCTCCTCACATCACTCAACATATCCTCACATATGGCCCTCGGCCTCACTCAGTCCAGAAAACATCATAAGCCCCCCGGGCATCAATAAAATAGTAGTGCTCAGCCCAAACAACAGTGGAAATATCATTTAAGTCTCAAAGTTCAATTAAAACGGCTGAGTTTGTAAAACAGTATAATCAACAAGACTGAGTTCAAGTAGTATGTAAAATACTGAGGAAACAGTGATAAAATCCCCGAAGGTTTCAAATAATTTGCACGAAACCCAACTATGGCAATCAACCCAAATCATGATAATACCAAATAAGTTGCAGTCAAATACACGGTAAAATCATCAATCGGGACAGACCAAGTCACAATCCCCAACAGTGCTCTACCCCACGCTCGCTATCCGGCGTGCAAGTCACCTCAATATAGCACTATAGTGTGCAAATCCAGGTTTTCAACCCTCAGGATATCATTTACAATCATTACTCACCTCGAATCGACAAAATCTCTAGCTCGCGATGCCTTTGCCCGTCAATTTGGCCTTCATGCGCGTCGAATCTATCCAAAGACGAAGTGAATACATCACAATAGGCTAAGGGAACAAAGCCCAAGCGAAAACAATCAATAACAGGCACAAATCCCAAAATTACCAGAACCCGAGCCCCGGGGCCACTTCTCGAAACTTAGAAATTTATAAATCAATACTTTCCTTATCTCCTCACGAGTTCATACATACCAAGAACTCTCAAATCCGAGCTCAAATGGCCCTTCAAATTCCAATTTAAATTTTCAAAAACTCAAGACCTAGTTCTTCTCATTTTAGCCAAGTTTCCATGAATTTCAAAGTTAATTTCACATAATAATCATGTTTTTGGTTCATAGGACTTACCTCCAATCAATCCCAGTCGAAACCCCCTTCAATTTCTCCCAAAAAGCTCCCAAGGTCAATAAAAAATGGTGGAAATAAACCTTAGCTCGCGGAACAAAATGAGCTTTTAAACCCCTTCTCTAAACAGGCATTTTCGCATCTGCGGTTGCCTTACCGCATTTGCGACCACCGCATCTGCATTTCTACCTCCGGTTATGCGGATATTCATTAGGTCCAGGATCGCTTTTGCCGTCAAGTCCCACTTCTGCGGACCGCGCTTATGCGGTCAAACATCCGCTCCTGCGGAACTCCTCTAAAATGTGCGGGTCGCTTCTACGGTCATTATCCACACCTGCGGAATTAATCCGCTTCTGCGTAATTCTCCAATTGGCCAACCTTCGCACCTGTGACCCATAATTTGCATCTGCGGAACCGCATCTACGGCCCCTTTTGCGCAGATGCGGAAATACCAGATATCAGCAACACCAGCAATCTCGCAAGTTCAAAATTCATCCCGATGGCCATCCGAAATTACCCGAGGCCCCCGGGACCTCAACTAAAAGTACCAAACCATCCTAAAACGTCATTCAAATTTTATCCAATCATCAAAACACCATAAACAACACCAAATCCATCAAATTACATCGGATTCAAGCCAAAGTTCTTCTAAAACTTCCGAATTACGCATGTGATAAAAAACCCGACCAAAACACTTCTGAATGACCTAAAATTTTGCACACACATCCAAAATCACCTAACGAAGCTACAACAACTCTCAGAATTCCATTCCAACCCTCGGATCAAAATCTCACCTACCAACAGGAATTCGCCAAAATACTAACTTCGCCAATTCAAGCCTAATTCTACACCGGACCTCCAAAATAAATTCCGATCACAATCTGAAGTCACAAACCATCCCCTGAAGCTAGCTGAATCATAAAAACTCTGATTCGAGCTCATATGCAAATAAGTCAACTCTCGGTCAAACCTTTCAAATTTGAAGCTTTCAATTGAAACTATATCTTTCAAATTCATTCCAAATTTTCCTGAAAATCAAAACCAACGATCTATCTCAGTCACAATACATAACACGGGGCAAGTCATGCCCGAGAAATGGCGATCAAAGCGCAAAAGTTCAAAATGACCGGTCGAGTCGTTATAGTCCGCACTCTAAGTTATCTGTTGCAGTTAGATTACTAAGTATCAAATCTGATTGGAATATTTCTCAAGGAGCCACGGACTCTGTCATTGACCTTATGCATGAACTAGTTGACTTCGATATCGAATTACCTGGTGATTTCTGTAAGGCAAAGAGATTAGTTTCTAAGTTAGGACTTTCGTCAATGAGAATTGATTGTTGTGAAGATGGTTGCATGTTATATTATAAGGATAATGCAGCTTTGGACAGTTGTAAATTATGCGAAAAGCCTCGTTTTAAGAGGCTTTCTAGCGGGAATATGGTTGCTATCAAGTCAATTCATTATTTACCTCTTATACCAAGGATAAAGAGGTTGTATGCGTCGATGAGTTCTGCTCTTCATATGAGATGGCACTTTGAAAATAGAAGACCACCTGGTGTTATGTGTCATCCTTCCGATGGAGAAGCTTGGAAGCACTTTGATAGAACATATCCATATTTTTCTAGTGAACCAAGGAATGTTCGATTAGGTCCGTGTGCAGATGGCTTCACGCCTTTTTCTGTATCTGCGACACCATATTCATGTTGGCCTGTCTTTCTTACACCTTATAATCTACCACCCGAGTTGTGCATGACTAGTCTATATATATTCTTAAATTGTATTATCCCCGGTCCACGTAATCCGAAAAGTTTGATTGATGTATATTTGCAACCTTTGATTGATGAGCTAAAACAATTGTGGTACGATGGTCTAGAAATATATGACATATCAACCAAGAAGAATTTCATTTTGCGTGCTAATTTATTGTGGACAAGTAACAATTTTCCTGAGTATGAAATTTTGTCTGGTAGATGACTACTGGTAAGTTAGCTTGTCCTTACTGCATGGAAAATAGTAAAGCGTTCACATTGAAATATAGCCGAAAGCAATCATGGCTTGATTGCCATCATCAATTCTTGCCTAAGTGTTATGAGTTTAGAAGGATGAAAATGTATTCAAAAAGAATAAAATGGAATATGATTATCCACCTCCGATACTTTCAGGTGAGGAAATTTTGGAGAGGGCCCAGAACTTCAGTAAAGTTATTGAAGCTCTACCTTATAGATTCCTCGGATACAGTGTTACTCATAATTGGACAAAACAGAGTATATTTTGGGAGTTGCCGTATTAGAAAGATAATCTTCTCCGTCACAACCTTGATGTCATGCATATTGAGAAGAACTATTTTGACAATTTGTTCAACACAGTGATGGATGTTAAAGGTAAGACAAAGGTTAACCCGAAGGCTAGAATGGACTTACAAGAATATTACAGGTGGCCTGAATTATACTTGCAGACATCAAACAATGGTAAGGTGTTCAAGCCCAATACAAGTTACACATTCACTTTGGAGGAAAGACGGCAAATTTGTGATTGGGTAACGAAATTGAAGATGCCTGAGGGTTGTGCGTCGAATTTTGGGAAAAAGGTTGGTATGGAGGTAGGGAAGTTGAGCCATTTAAAAAGTCATGACTATCATTTTTCATGGAGACCTTAGTGCCTATTGCATTTTGTGGTTTGCCTGAACGAATCTGGAAACCCATCACAGATATTAGTTTGTTTTTCAAAGACTTGTGTTCTTCCACATTAAAGGAAGAAAATCTAATCCAGATGGATCAGAACATTCGTGTAACTTATACTAAGATGGAAACGATATTTCCATATAGGTTTTTTGATGTGATGGAACACCTTCCAATCCACCTTGTACACGAGGCACGACTTGGAGGGCTTGTTTAATGCAGATGGATGTATCCCTTTGAGAGATAATATTTTAAATTTGATGTAATTTTCTATTTTAAACAAATTTTCTTGGCTAACCTGAAATTATGTAGGACAATTGGCAAATGCAAACAATTTGTTAAGCAGAGGAATAGGATTGAAGGATCTATATGCGAAGCTTATCTTGCGAAGGAAATTGCTCATTTTTGTTCTTATTATTTTGAGAGTAATGTGCCATGTGTTAGGAATAGGCCCAATAGGCACATGGTTGACCTTAGAAATGATCCATTATATCCGCTTATGTCCATATTCAATCAACCAAGCCGATGTTCTAAGGATGTTAGAAAGAGATTTTTGAGTGATATGGAGTTCAAGTCAGTTACACTTCACGTGTTGCTAAATTGTCCCGAAGTTGTACCATATCTCAAGTAAGTATTGATTTAGTAGTTATCAAAGTATAAAAATTACAGTGATTACATCTCAATGCAACTACTAAAAATATTTGATGTGTCACAGTCACTTTGTGGGTCAATTTGGCCATGATGCTGTATATATGAGATTTGATACGTGGTTCAAACAATTTGTAAGTTTCTCCTTAAAATATTCTAACAGTATGTAGGTAAACAATGTTTGGAAGTTATGCTAACTTATGAATTTTTTTAACGATATGTAGGTAAATGATCCAAATAATAGTGTTAATCAATTTTTGAAAGATGTATCTTGGGGACCTGGGTTGAGGTCACAACAATGCCTAAGTACGTTGTGAATGGTTATAAGTTTCATACAGAGGATTGCTCTAAAAATAAAAATAGCAACAACAGTGGGGTGTGGGTTCAAGATACTAATGGCAACCAAGATGGAGATATTGATTGTTATGGAGTGCTCAAAGAAATAATAGAACTAGAATATACGGGTTGCCCATTTAAGAAATTGATACTCTTTAGATGGAAGTGGTTTGACCTACATCCAACAAGAGGTACATGATTACATAATCAATACAATATAATTGAGGTTAATCATACGAGGAAGTATGATCGCTATGATCCTTTCATAATTGTGCATAATGTTAGGCAAGTGTCACGACCCTAACCACGGTCGTGATAGCGCCCAACACACTGCTAGGCAAGCCCGACCAATTTAAAAATCTTAACCCTTTTTAATACAGTTCATGATTTAGTTAACACACATAATTAACTAAGTCGTAGTAATGGAAATCTGAAACAGAGTCATAATATGCGGAATCCCAAATAGAAATACTACTACACAACCCGAAGAATCCGGTGTCACAAGTCTGAGCCTCTAATACACGAGTGTCAGCCTACTACATATTGTTCTAAAGAATTGCGGAAAATAAACAATAAAATAGATGGGAACATCAGGACTGCAGAGATCGTGCAGCTACCTTGATGTTCACGGATATGTGATACTCGGGAGAGAAGTCCTCACTCAGCCTCAGATGCACCTAGATCTGCACACAATGTGCAGGGAGTAATGTGAGTAATTCCAACCCAGAGAGTAACAGACATAAATAAAGGTTGAGATTAAGAAATCCTGAATAGGCACAATGTAAGCTATAATTACAGCAATTTAAACCAGATAATATCAAGTCAGTAAACCAATGTCAAAAACAATAATACTACAACAGGTAAGTAAATGAATGACAGACAAATAATAAATGCAACACATAGTACGGTACTCTATAGTACCCACTGCAGCGTGCAGCCCGCTCCATTTATTTATCGTCGACGGCGCTCACTGGGTGTGTGTAGACACCGGGAGGGGCCCCTTATGGCCCAAGCGCAATATCAAGCCATCTGGTGGCATCCATTAGGCCCTAAGCCTCATATCAATATCAATGTAATACTGTTGTGGCGCCCATCCCGATCCCATACTCAGTCCACAATCACATAAGCCCCTCGGGCATAGTAACATATAAATATTCAGCCTAAACTTCATTAGAAATATTATTTAAGCTCCAAGTTTAAGAAAAAGTGGCTGAGTTTGCAAAATAGTATTAAATTCTAGGAATGAGTTTAATTATATATAAAAATGGTAAGAAACCAGTAATAGCAATCCTTGAAGGATTCATTCACTTGGCACGAGGCCCAATTATGACAAGTAGTCCAAATTAATAATGATATCGACAAAGCTTCAATCAATTAAGTGGTAATTTCATTAAGCGGGACGGACCAAGTCACAATCCCCAATGGTGCTCTACCCCACGCCCGTTATCCGGCGTGCAAGTCACCTCAATATAGCACTACGATGTGCAAATTTGGGGTTTCAAACCCTCAACACAGCATTTACACCTATTACTAACCTCAAACCGACCAAAATCCTAGCTCTCTATGTCCTTGCCTCTCAAATCGACCTCCTCGCGCGTCGAATCTGACCAAAATCACAACGAATACGTCACATTATGCTATAGGAACAATACCCAATCAAAAATAATTAAAAAACATCAAAAATCCCGAAATTGACAAAACAAGAGCCCCGGGCCCACTTCTCGAAACTCTGAAATTCTTGTACCAACGGGCTCCTTATCTCGCCACGAGTCTATACATTTAAAGAACACCAAAATCGGAGTCCAAATGACCCATCAAATCCCAATTTGAAATATTAAAACTCAAGCCCTAGTCTTCCCCTTTTTGCTAAGTTTCTATGTATTTCAAGGTCAATTTCACAATAAAATCGTGTTTTAAGTTCATGGGACTTACCTCCAATCAATCCTAGTCGAAATCCTCTTCAATTCCCGTCCAAAAGCTCTCAAGGATGCTCAACAATGGTGGAAATAAAGCTTAGCTCGTGGATGAAATATTTATAAAAACCCTTATGTCCAGTGATAATTTCCTCTATGCGAACGCGAGGGCTCTCTCGCGTTCGCGATGAACCAAAATTGCTTCTGCCAAAAATACCCTTCGTGAACGCGGTTACCCTCACACGAACGCAAAGCTATGGGCCCCTAACCTATGCGAACGCGAGTACCTTCATGCGAACGCGAAGGGCAACAGCCCTGGGACCTAACTCCTTATATGTGAACGCTGACCATCTCCCACGAACGTGAAGCACAGACTTGCTTACCCTTCGTGAACACGAGATGCCTTATGTGAACACGAAGGTCAGATTCCTGGCCTCCCACATTCCTTCTAAGCGATCGCGACCAGCCCCTCGCGAACGCGAAGGCCAATTCTTTTGCAACAGCTGGTGAACAATTTCTGCAACACTTCAACTTGGAAAATGGTCTGATTGACCACCCGAAACTCACCCGAGGCCACCGGGACCTCAACGAAAAGCACCAACACATCCTAAAATATTATTCAAACTTGTTCCAATAATCAAAACACATCAAAAAACACCAAAACCATAAAATTACATCGGATTCAAACCTAAGTTCTTCTAAAACTTCCGAAACACGCATTCGATCAAAAGCCCAACAAAGACACCTCCGAATAACTTGAAATTTTGCACACACATCCCAAATCACCTAACGAAGCTACTGCAACTCTCGGAATTCCATTCCGTCCCTCGGATCAAAATCTCACCTATCAACCGGAATTTGCCAAAATACTAACTTCGCCAATTCAAGCCTAATTCTACACTGGGCCTCCAAAATCACTTCCGATCACGCTCCTAAGTCACAAATCATCCCCCGAAGCTAACCGAATCATCGGAATTTGCATCCGAACCCTCTAAATCATAGGTCAATGTCCGGTTGACTTTGTCCACTTAAGCCTTCTTAAAATAGACCAAGTGTTTCATTTCCTTCTAAAATCAATCCAAGCCAACTCGATCACACAAGACACTGATAATGAAGCATAAAGAAGTAAAAAATGGGGGAAATGGAGCGGTAACCTGTTACAACCCATATCCACATGCGTTAGTTCATTCCATATGTTAGTTAACACAAATCCAATAAGTAATTATCCTT
>MU757087.1:0-15402 GCA_026770625.1 Nicotiana glauca
GCACTCAAAACTAAAATGAACTAATTTTTATGATTTTCTTCTATTATTTTTAAAAATACGTTAATACTACTAAAATGAAAAATGCGAATCTTAAAGTATAAATATTTTTTGTATTTTAATTATGAGTTATTATGTGGCTAACTAATAAAAGGAAGCAATATATTTCTTAACATTGTAAAAATCATTTTATTTGATATTTTTGGAATAATTTGCTTAGGGTAAAAATCACGTGCTCACAGGCGTGAAATTACCTTTCTGCCTTTGTTTCCCTCCATCTAAGCCCAAACTCCCTAAAGCTTTATTCCACCTTTTTTTCCATTTTAGATAGGGAGGAGCGGTCTAGGGTAACACATTATTTGCCACTTACCAACATCTTGATGAGTATGCCAGTCCAAAGCTACCCCAGTCAAGCTTTTACTGAAATACACCATCAACAAATCATCTTTCTCGCCAACACTTCTCATTTCATGACAATAACCCCTCAGATGGGCTACTGGATCTCCACCCCCATCATACAAGTTAAACTTTGGCACTTTAAATCCCACAGGCAGGCAAACGTCAGGAAACACACACAATTCTTTGCAAGCCATGCTACCTTGGTCTCTCGTTCTTCGTTTGTTTTTTAAAGACTGTTCTGTGCCTTTCAGCCTTCTGGGCATCCCATCTCGCCCTTCTCTTCCTGTAACCTTTTCATTTTCAGCATAAAGCTCATCCTGGGAGCTCTTTTTGTATGAATCAAAGACCTTGTGGACAACCTTTAAGGGGTGATATTGGACATCACAAGCTTTGAGTGGGTATTCATTATTTGGGGTAGTGGATATGACAAGAAGGCAATTTTGGGGAGAGGTAATTGGAGGAGGAGTAGTAGAGCTACTAGGGTTGTTGGGAAAGTTGTGATAAGCGGGTGTATCTGGAGAGTATGGAGGATCGTCTGGCATTGTGCCCGGAATTTGGTTAAGGGCAGCATCTGGGAAACTCAGTGGTGGCGGGGGTGGTGCCTTCCCAGTCATCCAGGCCTGATACATATCTTCCATGTGTTGTCTTAACATTCGTACCTCCTCAACCAACCCATTATCCTGTTCAACCAACTGCTTTCGTGCACCAGTACCAACCAACTCAGTTCTATTGTTGTCTGTCATTGCCCTTTGACTTTGTGTTGTAGAGAAGGGTTACCACTTTAAAACCATAAACTAACCACCTTTATGCTATGAACACAACAAAATGAAGCCATCACATTAGCGTTAGGTCATTTGACATAAGATAATTTCACTTTGCGTGTAATGCACCTAGCCACAATTATCGGTTCTAAAATGACTTCAAGGGTACAAAGGTCAGTTGGCATCATCCCAATTTGTTTATTTCAACCTCTCTCCTTTCTTTTCTTTCCTCGCCCTTCTTTAGCTCGCTCATTTTGCTTTCCTTTCTTTCTGATTATCGCTCTTTTTTTTCCCCCATAATTCCACCAGCTTTTCTTTCTTTTTCTCACTTTTCTTTTCTTGATTTTTCTTTTTTTCCTTTTTTTTCTTAAAAAAAATGATTCGATCGAACCCTATGTAGGTTGCCTACGTATCATGACCCTGCATGAATCAGATCTTTGCGTAGTTCTGGAAAATCGAGAGTAAAGTAAATAAACTGACATTTGTTTTTTCTTTCTTTTTCTTTAATAACTACTCTGATGAAAAAAGAAGCAAATCTCTTTTTTGAATTTTCTAGACTTAATGTTCTATGACCTATTCTAAACTCAAGTTTAACGAGCATGTTTTTTTTTCGCTTTGATTTTTTTTTTCTTTTGAAACAAACACCCTACGGGAAATTATTAAGGAAAATCCCTATAAGGGAAAAAATATTTTTGACTCTTTTTTTTTCTTATTTTTAGGAAGAAAATCTAGAGAACAAGCCACCGAAAAATATTTCGAATTTTTATTTGATATCCTGACGCCAAATTTCAAAACAAGCAATGAAAAATATAAAACAAAATATTTTTGAATTTCGATTTTGATTGCCTAAAGAAAAAAAAAATCTAATGATAGATAAAGTATTTTTATTTTTCGTACAATACCTTAAAGTCCTAATGAAAAATAAAAGATTTTTTTTTTATTTTTCACTAATTTCCCAAAGAAACACCTCAAAAGAAAATCTTTTCGAATTTTGGAATTAACACCTTAAAGAAAGCTTAAAAGAAAATTTTCCTTTTTTTTTTAATTTTGGTCCTAATATACTAAAGGAAACATAAAAACAGTTTATTTTAAGTCCTAGATATTAGTTGCATAAAGGAAAAACAACATCAAATTTTCTTTTTTCATTTCTAGAATTAGTATTCTAAAGAAAATTTATAACGGAAATATAAAATGCAACATCTTTTTTTTTTTGGATTTTTGAGTTACACCACGCCTTTTCAAATAAAAAATAAAAGTACAATAACAAAAAACTTGACATTACTTATACAAAACTAAAAAGTAAAAGACGACATAAAAATAAAAAAATCTCCTCAAGCAACTTCTGAATGTAGTGGCCCTGGGGTATCTGTCATGCTCAAACTCCGGTAAGTAAATCCATACCTGTATGAGAACACTTAAACCAACACTATGTGAGACAATAACATTCCCTATTAGACACATGCAAGACATGATTGCGATTATTTTTTTTTTGCAAAATGACATATTTAGCCAAAAGATAGCAAAGAGTGTAAATTTTGGCTAAGACCCCGCAAAGCCAAGAACCTAAGATTTACTAGGAAGACCGGGCCCTATGTGGGTTGCCTACGTATTACGCCTCGAAAGACGAGAATCAGGTATGCATAATTCGGGCAGATTGGATACGGGCGAGAATTAAAAAAATAACTAATGTAGAGAAACATATTTTTGCTTTTTCTCGAAAAATGATGAAACATGCAAAAACCTTTTTGGATTTTCTTTTCCTTTTTTTTTTGATTTTTTGATTTTCTGAAAATGATGAAAAAGTATAAAATATTTTTTGAATTTTTCATGTATATATTTTTCGTCTTTTTCCTTAATAAAAAATGTAACAAAACAAAACTGGGCCCTACTTGCTTTATTTTCACATCTCACCCTCTCTTTTTTTTCTCTTCTTTTTTCTCTCTCTTTTTTTTATTTTCCCTCAACTATCATTGGTTCGCCAAATGACCTTTTTACCCTTGGATAAATGCAACTTGTAGCACATAGGATGCATCAAGATGGTCTGTTATTTTGGGTACACCTGTCCTAGACGGACCCAACCCATGTGTTGAGTCCCCTAAGTCAAAATGCAGATGATGCAGATAAGCGTTCCTACTAAGGATCCGGCATGAGGCTGAGTTATTTTAGGCTCAAAACCTGGGTATATATTCTAGACTGTGTACCCAAGCGAACAACTTCAGTTGAGGAGGGGGCTACGTACCAAGAACCAAAAGCCATCCGGCTTAGTAACTTGTCCGGCCTCTTTCTTACTTTAAGGTATGACACTAACAGAATAGGGAGTCTCGACCAGCAAGCATATCCCCAAAGATGAGAAGAGAAGGGTTTCGTAACAGTTTTATATACACAGTTCGAATAATATCAAAGCGGTAAAAGGCAACATTTTGCACATTAGGTCCAAACATGTAATAAAATCAGATGACAGATAAAGCCAAATACAAAAATATATCTACGCTCGAATTCTGAACCTGAACCGAAGTTCGGGACTCTTTTCCCTAGCAAGGTCGCCAGAGCTGTCACACCTCCCTTTTATCTACACCCGCAAGGGCGTAAAGGAGTTCTTCCAATTAAAGGACAATCGAAATGGAATTTATTTATTAAAGATTCAGAATCACCATTTGGGAGATTTATGGTGTCCCAAGTCACCAATTGAATCCCGAGTCGAGGAAAATATAACTCTGTTAAACAGTCCGCGAACTAGAAATCTGAGTAAGGAATTCTGTTAATTCGGGAGAAGGTGTTAGGCATTCCCGGGCTTCATGGTTCTAGCACGGTCGCTCAATTGTTATACCTGGCTTAGTTATCTGAGTTTAAAATTTGCTTTAACTTATGTGCTTTTTAACTTTAAACCGCTTTATTATTATTTTTAAAGAGAATTGCAACGTCGTTAAAACGCATCTCGAACCATGTCATATAAATGCACCCGTGGTTTTTGACACATTTCAACTTCGCTGGGATTTGAATTTGGGTCACATAAATGTGCACCCGAGTTTAGGAAGGTAATATTATTAAATGTCGAGCCTAAAGAAACTAGCGTATCATTAACTTTGCGGGAGGCTATGAAATTCGCGGAATGGCTTGTCTCGAGGTCTAAAATATTTTTAATATGATTAAGAGGGCCACGCAATGTATGATTTTTGTTTGGCGCGGCGTACCTCATTTATTTTAAAGCCAACCTAAAGGACTACGATTTTCTATTGAGTATTGTCTCTAAAAGGAGTCCTAATTAATTAGCATTATTAGTTGCTAATGTTTGAACAATCTAGGATTTCGGGCCTCAAGCCTCTACCATTCAGGGCTTCGTAATTAGCCTCAAAAAAGTTAATGGTACACAATTCAACAAGTGCCTTAATTCAAAGTTAGGCATTCTTTTGGGCTTTGTTGCATTTTGGCCCAGAGAAGAGAATATCTGTATCAATTTTTTAAGGATAAAAAGACATGGGGCTGTCCAGCACTAGGCCTTAATAACAGCCCAATTGGAGACTCGAATTTCTCCAGTCGGTTGCTAGTCTTGGGCCTAAAACTAGAGCTCAAATTGAGTGTCCATTTCAATGAGATATCATAACGTTGGACCCCAATTAAAAATTAATGCAGCAATTTGTAAACAAATAGACAATTCAAATTCGTCCAAGTTGAACACCTACTTTGTTTTAAAACAAAATTCGTATTGGTAGGCTGATTTTATTCGAACTACAGCATTCTGAAATTCAGTGAAAATGATCAATACTAGATTCAGGGATCCTACCATGTTGAAACATTATTTTGTGTGGTTAGTTCAAAGCCAAAAGACGTAATCAATACTGAAGCGTAAATCGTTAGCATATTTATTAGATCTCAAATTTGCCGGAAAACTCAGCATAGACCTAGCATTCTCACTGGTTTCAATTAAATCAAACAAAACAAGTTTAATCAATACCTTTTATTTAGATCTCAAGCTACTATAATATTATAACATGAAATAGGCTAAGCCACAGTTATTAAACGAAACAAACAGTCTATAGAGTCCAATTACAAACTGATCTATAGTCTCATTGCTACAAATAAAATTGTATTCAAATCAATAAATCATGCTGCACATCTAAATTAAAAGAGAATAACAGAGAATAAATGCAGTGACAATCCAGGATTTGTTATTTATCTTCAAGCATGTTGTTCCAAGCATTACATACTACTGAGGCCAAGAATATACCTGGAGTATGAATCAAATAAGAAGAAGGAAAGAAGTCTAACAGCAGGGCTCAACAATGACAACAGGAGCAGTTTCAGAACTAAAATGACACCACAAACCCTGAAATTCAACCCAGCAATTATCAAATCCAGCAAATAAACAACACAACCCACTCGAGCAAACCAAATTCAACTTAAAAAGGACTCCAGAACTTTTAAACTCCAATTGCTGAATAAAGCCAGGAAAATCCAAGCTATTTTGGATCCTAGATTAGCTAGAATAAGGAAAACTTCAATGGAATAGTAATATTTTGAGCTTTTGTACTGTTTTTTTTTTTTTTCTGGAGATTTTTAGATCTAAGGTGAACTTTTTAACTTGAAATTTCAAATTTGGTAAATTTCAGATTGTGAAGAACTTGTTGAACACTTTTTGGGGGGGAATTTTTCAGATTGTCCAACTTGTGAATTAAGGCATTATGCAAGCCTTTTTAGAGGCAAAGCCTAAGGCTCTTTCAGATTTTTAACTTTACCCCCTAGTCCCTCTTTTATTTTTTTACTTTTTAGCTAGTTAGTCCCTTATTTGTTGACTTATTGTCCAAGTTACACCACTAAGTTGCTACAATTCTGATTTGAATCCCATCTAGAATGTCCTAAGGAATTCCAATTTCAGTTACTACAGATTCCTCATGTTGAATTACCTATATTACCCTTTCATTCATTCTACAATTACCAATCCTAGTTAACTAACCCCCTTAACCTTGTTACCCTGGTCAAGAGATAACCCTAGTTAAATTAATTAAAGTATGAAACGCTCAGCTATACCCAACAATTATAAGAGAACTTGAAAATTGAACTAATTAACTAAGATCAGAATTCAGCCCTAATTAATGTTAAGGATAAACAGGGAACTAATCAACAGATTAAAAATAACATCAATACCACAGAACAATCAGAAATCAAACTCAAACACAAAATTACGAACCAAACTGAGCTAACATTAATTCTAAGAAAGATGAGAAAAACAGAAGAAAAAAAAAATCAAATCCAACTAACTACTCGGTAAAGGTGAGAATTAAAGGTTTAAAACTTACAGGACCAAGAATTAGACCAAAAGTGAAAAATTAAAACATATTGAACAAGATCAATTAAACCCAAATTCCAAATCAAATCAACTGAAGAACAAGGATAGATTGTGAACAAATAAGAGTAGAAAAATTAAAAGAAAAAGAAGTCTTACTGATTTTACTCAACATTCAATGTCTGGTGATGTAACTCGCACGAGGATCACAAAAAAACAACTTGAGGTCGACGACTTGAACAACTGGAGCTTGACCTCGGATCCAAGATTTGAGTGACCCTGAGTGGATTCGAAAGGTGCGGTTGTCATGTTAGGCATGGGGGGGCTGGGGGTTCTATGGTGTGATTTAGGGGTTGAATGGAAGCACCGCTACCACTAGAGAAATGTGTGACGGCGCTAGGGTTTCCACCTTCCAGTGAAGATTCGAGGAGCCCTGGGTATGTTTGAGAACCAATGTCTACAGATTTGGACTGGGGAAGTCGAGGGGGGCATTTGGTATTAATTTGAGGTTGGTTTGTGGTGGCGCCGCCGTGGGCGGCGGAGGCGATGACTAGTATTTTGAAGATTCGAGGGGTTCTAGTAGGATTTGAGGAAAGAGAATAACAGATTCATGATAAGGGAAGGAAGGGGGTGCTCTTATGTGATTTTGGGTGTCATTGGAGTGGTTTCCGTCGTCGCCACCGGCGGGCTTGATGGAGTGTATCAGGGCAGCGGCTCTAGGGTTCGTGGGGTGTGAGGTCGATGAGAGACAAAGGGGTGGGGGTACCCTTCAGACACTCTTATACTAATCATACCCTACTTCAGGGCCGTTGGATTGAGCTACCTCGACGGGCCAGATCAAATACGACTTAAACGGGGTCGTTTGGTTAAATTAGGAGAAACGGACCGGGTCAGGGGTTTGGGTTGGGCTATTTTGGGATGTTGGTCCGATTGGGCTGCATTTTGGCCCAAAATTGGGTAATTTATGAAAGCAAATTATTTTTGTTTAATTTTCTCTTCTTCTTCTTTTATTTTTTTTATTTTTCTTTATTTTATGATTTTCTAATTTTTTGTTAAATGCAAAATTAAAATAAAGACCCAAACTCACTCTAAACTTATACTACTTAATTTCTAAATACACGAATTCCTAATTTAAATGCAAACTAAGACAAATTCAAAAATTAATAGTTAAAAATGCAAAATGAATTATTTTTGTTATTTTCTTCTTTGTAAAGTAACTAATTAATCTTAACAATGTGAAATTAATCCTAAATGCAAATGCCAATTATTATTCTTTTTGGTATTTTCGTTAATTAAGATGCACAAACAAAATGCAAACAATTAACATAAAATATTACAAAAATCCACAAAATTGCAAATAATGAAAGAAATTATTTTGTTTGAATTTCTGGGAATGATTCATATAGGGCAAAAATCACGTGCTCACATTACTAATATCAACTACTTTAACAAACTAGCTCGGGAATAGATCACGTATTTTTAGAGTTCCTTTTACAAATTAAATTGTCATTACCATTTTCACAATAAACACTAAAGTAGTGCACAAGGACAACCAATAAAGTGAATGCAGCTGGTTGTTCAACATATAAGCATGAAAGCAAACTCAAATCAGTGACAATCTTACGAATGTCTAACTTAGCCAATTTAGGAAATAAAATCCTACACATGATCTCTAACATGAGCTCAAGTAATCATTCAAAGTGAATACACGTAGAGCAAAGACCTCTAAACCAAAACAAAGCGATAAGAGAAACCTCTGGATAAATCTGGTCATAAATCATGCATACGGCCATACACATACTGCCACCTCATGTACACGTCGATCACACATATCATAAATAAGCTATTAAGCCGAATCCTAAAGGGTCCATACAGGGTTATGCAAGATACTCACCTCAAAAGCCCTCAATCAATTCTCTAAAAATGCTTTTCCTTTAAAATTGACCTCCATTCGGCCCAAATCTAACCAAAAATGACTTAATAATATCAAATATTTCAAGAAAATTCCATTTTAATTAATAAAGGTAAGATATTTACATAATTTCCCAAAAGTCAACAAAAGATAACCCCGGGCCATTCCAGTCAAAACTCGAGTCAAAGAGTAGATCTTGACTACTCATAATCTCGCGAGTTCAAATATGTATTTAGTTTTCATATCCGAGTCTAATTCGACTCTCATATCTCAAATTTTTATTTTTCAAACCATAGGCAAATATCCCCAAAAATTTCTTTCAAATCCCATTATTTTGATATTAAAATCCATAAGGAATCAAGTTAAAATATTAAGATTGAGTCAAAATCACTTACCCAATACCTTAGATGTAAAGATCCCCTCTAAAAATCGTCTCCCACCAAGTCTAGGGCTCAAAATATGATAAAATGAGACTAAGTCTAAAAATCTCATCCCTTACATCAGCTACAGATGTCGCATTTGTGACATGTGGTTCGCAAACATCTGCAAAAGTGAATAAAGGCTCGCAAGAGCGACCCTTGGTAGACCCAGAAATTAGCATTTGGGATAAAACTATTCGCAAATGCAAAGACCCTCCCTAGGCGACCACTTGTAAAAGTGACACGCACGTTCGCAAAAGCGAAAATCCAAACAATCGCAAATGCGAGGTCTCTTCCCAGCAACCAAGATCCACAAATGGGAGAATAATCTCGCAAATGAGGTGGTCGCAAATTCAACCATCTCCTCGCAAATGAGAGAACAGAAACACCAGCAAAAATTGTACCTCCCTCAAATCACTCAGGAACGCAACCAAAACTCGCCCGAGCCCTCAGGGTTCCATATCAAACATCTATACAAGTACATAAATATCTGACAAAATTTCTCGCGCACTCAGATCATCAAAATAACATATAAAACCACAAATCGAACACCAAAACACATGAAAATCTCTATGCAACTCAAGAACTTCTGAAAACACACCCAAGCGTCTAATTCCTAGCAACCAGCTTAGAATGACGTCAAACTTGCAGACAATTTCCAAATGACAACATGGACTTATTCCAAGTCCCAAAACCAAAATTTAAGCCGGATAACCACAAAATCAACTCATGGTCAAACTTAGGAAATTGCCAACTTTCGGCAAAAAGAGCCAATTGACCTAGGAACCTCTGAATCCTATTCTAGGCAAACTCTAAGTCCAAAATTACCATGAGAACCTATTGGAACCATCAGAATACAGTTTCAGTGTTATTTTTACAAAAGTCAAAACTCGGTCAATATTTCCAACTTAAGGTTCTAATTTAATCCAAAATCTCCCTGAAACCAAACCAATCATCCCCACAAGTTATATAACCATAAATACACATATGGAAAGCTTTAAAAGGGAAAAAGGAGCTCAAATACACAAAACAACGACCGGGTCATTTTAGGAGGGCTCGTAATGTGGCCTTCATGGTGGATGAGATGGTTCTACTCAAGGTTATTCCCATGAAGGGTGTGACGAGGTTTGAGAATAAGCGAAAGTTAAGACCTTGGTATATTGGTCCTTTTGAGATTCTTGAGAGAGTGGGTGAGGTGGCCTATAGACTTGCATTGATACCCACCTTATTGGGAGTTCACCTCGTATTCCATATTTTCATGCTCCGAAAGTATTATGGTTATTTGTCATATATGTTAGATTTCAGCTCAGTGCAATTGAACAAGGATTTGACCTATGTTGAAAAGCTAGTGGCTATTTAGGATAGACATGTCCAGAAGTTGAGGTCAAAAAAAATTGCATTAGTGAAGATTCAGTGGAGAGATCAACCAGTCGAGTAGTGACTTGGTAGATTGAGAATTATATACAGAGCCGATGTCCTCACCTTTTTGGTCCTTCAGATATGTCTCTATACTCGTTCAAGGATGAATATTTGTTTAAGAGTGGGAGAATGCATTGATCTGACCGATTGTTTTGATTATTTTAGTCATGTTTCCCCTATTTGATGATTTAAACATATGTGTTTATGGTTACATGATTTTCAAGGATGGTTGATTAGGTTTTGGGGAGGTTTGGATTGATTTGGGGCATTTAGTCCCTTGGTTGGAGGCTTGAGTTCTAAGTATTAATTAGAGTTTGATTTTTGTGTAGACGACTTTAAACTGATATTTTGATTGTTCAGATACCTTCATATGGCGATTTTGGACTCAGGAATATGTTCGAATTTGGATTTGGAGGTTCCTAGGTTGATTTGGTTCTATTTGGCGGAAGTTGGAAAGTTGAAAATTTGGAAGGTTGATGAGATTAATCGAGAGTTGACTTTGATGATATCATGTTCAGATTGTGGTTTCAGTAGTTAGAATATGTCCGTTGTGTTATTTGGTAATTGCATGTAAAATTTGAGGTCATTCCTAGTTGTTTAGGCATATTCGGCGTAAGTTTTGAATTTGGAAATTTGGATTAGTTTCTTATACTTGAATTGAGGGATTCATGGTTTTAATATTGTTTTGTGCGATTTGAGGCCTCGAGTAGGTTCTTGTTATGTTTTGGGATTTGTTGGTGTGATTGGACGGGATCCTAGGGGCCTCGGGTGAGTTTCGAATCTTTTTCCCTTGTTTTAGACTGCTAATTTGTTGATGTGTGGTTTCCTTCATCGTGATCGCAACAAGGTAATCGCGTTCGCGGAGAGAATTTTGTGTCATGCAAGGTTTATTCTTCGCGTTCGCATAGTATATGCCACATTCATGGAGCTTAAGAGGTAGTGGCCTTCGCATTCACAAAGGGAGATCGTGTTCGCATGGAGGGAGGTCGGTTGGGGGTGATGGCACGAATTTTTCTTCACGATCGCATGTACGAGGACACGTTCACGTAGGCCCAGCGGGTTTAGCATCATATTCATGACAGTGTCCTCACGTTCGCGTAGAATAGTCAGTCGCTGGGGGAGAATTTTGCTCTCCCGATCGTGAGGTAGGTCTCGCGATCGCGATGTGTATACCTGGGCAGATCATTTAAGTACTTTATTTCGAGGGATTAGGTCATTTAATCACATTTTGAGCTATAGATCTCGAATTAGGGCGATTTGAAGGAATTTTTCATGATTTGGATTAGGGTAAGTATTATTTACTTGAATTTTTTTATTCATGATTCCAACCTTGATTTTAGAGATTGATTGATAAATCTAAGTGAAGAAACTGGGGATTTTAGTAAAAAAAAATTCTAAAGTCAAAATTGACGATTTGAAGGTTGATTTGAAGCCGGATTTGGATGAAACATATATATTTGGACTCGTATTGGAATTAATGTTTGAAATTTATTAGTTTGATCGGATTTCAAGTGTGGGCTTGGGGTTGACCTTTTGGGTTGACATTGCATAATTGAACCAAGATCTTATCTTTATCGTTTGGGCTTTTAACCTATGGCTTTTATTGATATTATTAATTTATTTTGTGTGGGAGAATTTTCCCCTAGGATTTGGTCTAATTTATATTTTTTGTGCTATGTGAAACGACATGTACATAAGGTGAAGAGTGTGTACACGAAAATAAGTGTGGTAATTGTCCAGATTAGATCCTAGGCTATTAATATGCCTTGAATTGGGATTGTTTGTTATATGAAAAATGCTTTGTTGTTGTTTACTCTCTGCGCCTTATGTTATTGTTATGATTCTTGTACACATTGTTGTCGAGCTGTGGGCTATATTTTGTTATGACTTCTCGATATTTATTGTTATGATGTTGTGGCACATGTGTATGTGTCGTTCCAGTGATTGTATTTGTGTGGAGTACAAGGGTGGCGAGATGTGCTTGCTGAGACATAAGGGTGGTATTTATTGATGCGCATGCGGCGAGATAAGGGAGCTTATGAGCATATTGAAATTAAGGAAAATATTTTATTGTAATGCGCACGCAGCGAAATTAGGGGACTTATGCGCGTGTAGCTATATAAGAGAAAATATTGTGAAGCTCACGCAACGTCAGAATGGTGGCTTGTTGATTATGTTTTGTGGTATTTCAGGATTATTCTTGATGTTACTCTTATGTTGGAACGGCTTGATGATTCAAATATATCTTTGTTTTCCTTAAAAGATTTCACTTTGTGATTTATGAGGAGTTGGTTAATTTGCCGTGCTATCACATGCCTTATTCCTTGATGATATTTATTTTGTTATGCTTTTCTGTTGTCAGTTTTATATTGATATTATGCACGGACTTTTTGACTAGTGAGTATCTTGACTTGAACATCGAGCCAGAGCTGTGGAGACTTCAAGGTATACCTATTGTCCCGCTTGCAAGCCTTGGAGTCACCCTTTTAGTTGCTTTATTACTGTTTATGTATTCGATACAAGGATGTATCCTTTGAGACTTATTATGTACTTCTTGTAGAGCTTATGACTCAGTATTTCCTGATTTTTGGGATGCGGGAATGTTGTATTCACTTTACGATCATGTTATGGCATTCTTCAGCTTTTATTTAATAGTTAAGTTGCTTTATTTTGTTTGGTCTCATGTGTTAGGCTTACCTAGTTTTAAAGATTAGGTACCATCATGATCCTTCAGGTGAGATTTTAGGTCGTGACAACCAAAATGAAAGTCTAAACTTTTTAGTTGCATGAGAAAATGAACAACAATTATTTGAGAAGATTTTAAACTTTGTTTTTATGTTATCAGCATTGTGATGCATTATACTTTTAAAAGGGAATGGTACAGAAGAAGTTTTCCAGCAAACAAATCACTTGCATAAATGAAAGGGTGTTGAAAATATTTTGCCTGGAACAGTTTATTGGACCGAAGCAAGGCTAAGTTGGAGGGTACCGTAACCCTTGGAGAAATGTCGGGAGAAATTCAAAAATAGCCAGATTTACCACTGGTCGTTGAAAAATAGCCAAGTTTCAAAAGTCATCAAAATTTAGCCACTTTAAATTTGAGCGAAAATACTGTTCAAAATCCGGAATAATACGTCCGTAAATTTTACGGAAGTTCCAGCATAAGTATGTTTGAACTCCCGTAAATTTTACGGGAGTTCCAGGATAACTATGCTGGAACTCCCACAAATTTTACGGGAGTTCAAGCATAATTATGCTGGAACTCCAGTAAATTTTACGGGAGTTCCAGCAAGTATAATTGTCCAGTATAATATACTGGAGTTTGGAGCACTGGTGCTCCAGTCTCCCGCAAATTTTACAGGAGTTAGCAAAGTATGCCGGTCCAGCATAATATGCTGGAGTTCGTACACAAATGCACCAGAACTCCCGTATATTATACTGGACCGGTCCCTGTTGCAGCAAAATAATTGCTATTTTTTATTAACTTGGTAAACGTTAGCTATTTTTCAATGACCAGTGTAAAAACTGACTATACCATAATATTTTAACAGAAATCGATCACAATAGAAAAGGTGAGGTTTGGTCAAATAGCCACTATTATGGCTGTTGTTTGAAACACAACTACGATTTTATAATTGTCTGAAATTATATTTCTCTTAATACGGATAAAATTTTGACAAAAGTACCGTAAATTAAAATATCATTAAATCTCCAAGTTTTATAACTCATAACATGATATGCGAAATGATTTCTAGCTATGTGCCCTTATTATTTGTTAGATACATTCTTATTTGGTTATTTTCTTTGAAAAAGTAGAGCAGCTTCTTTGCATTTGCATCTATACTCGCTTTTTGTGGCACATTTTAATTCGTACTCACTTTGCAAAAAAATTGCAAGCGTACCCGCTTTTTCACATAACTTCAGCACACGGGGCTGAAGTAGCAAAGGCAATTACATAAAACTTCAGCATTTTAGTAGCCAGGCCTGAAGTTCAGCTCTAGAGTTGAAGTTTTTGTTTTGTAACTCGCGAACTTCAGCTCTAGAGCTGAAGTTTGCCAGTTATAAAATAAAAACTTCAACTCTAGAGCTGAAGCTTTATTTCATAAGTTTTGATTTAGTAACCGGGAAACTTCAGCTCTAGAGCTGAAGTTTTCCAGTTATAAAATAAGAACTTCAGCTTTAGAGCTGAAGTTTTTGTTTAGTAACCCGGAAACTTCAGTTCTAGAGCTGAAGTTTTCAAGTTATAAAATAAAAACTTCAGCTCTAGAGCTAAAGTTTTTGTTTAGTAACCCGGAAACTTCAGCTCTAGAGCTGAAGTTTTCAAGTTATAAAATAAAAACTCAGCTCTAGAGCTGAAGTTTTTATTTAGTAACCCGAAAACTTTAGCTCTAGTCATAAAATAAAAACTTCAGCTCTAGTGCTGAAGTTTTTGTTTAGTAATCCGGAAACTTCAGCTCTAGAGCTGAAGTTTCTCAATTATAAAGGGAAGCTGAAGTTTTTTAAAAAGTGGGTACGGATGCAAATAAAAAGACAAAGCGGCTACAAATTAAAAAGGGGCGCCCAAATAAGACTCCCCGTGCAATTTTTACCTCATTTCTTAATGTTTTTGCTTTTGGAGTGGTTGAGAGACTTGGGTAACAGGCGAAAAAAAGTGAAGATCAAGCTATAGAACAGTGGGGATAAAAGATGGAATTATTTTAGTTACAAAAGCGAAGATAAAGTTGATTGATATATAAAATGTTAGTTTAATTATGGATAGAAATAGTTGGAGTTCCTGCACGTTTTCTTCTTTAGTTACTATCATTCTCCAACTATATATTTACTTCCCGTAAGAAATAAGAAAAAGATAAAGGGTTGTATAACAGAAAATATTTTCCGTGGAAAATATTTTTCAAAAAAATAAGTAATAATTTTATTTATTTTTCGGTGTTTGGTATGCAAATTAAGAAAAATAACTTATCAAGGGTATTCATAAATAATAATAATAAACATGAAGCGATAAACTTTCAAACCAACAACCTTCTCACAAATTTCATAATCTTTCAAACCGCTAAACTTCCGAAACCGCAAAGTTTCGAACCTGTAAACTTTCAATCACATAAATCTCTTAACTCATAACTTTGGAACTTTTAAAATTTTGAACCTTTAAATCGATAAATAAAAAAACAAAAACTGAAAAATATATTTAAAACATATTTTTTGGGGGGTGGGGGG
>MU757087.1:26613-41840 GCA_026770625.1 Nicotiana glauca
CCCACCCCCATCCCAGTCTCCGTCCCACTACTCGACCACCATTACAGACCCCTCTCTGTATGTTCCGTACCAAAACACTTACTTCCTCTCAGACACTACAGCCACTATCTAAATAAGCAAATTTAGTTGTGCTATCTATATTCAGCTGCAGAACCCATTAATCCAAGAAAAGAAAAACGACAGGCAACCTCCCCATGTGGGCTTCGGCAAAAGGAAAAGAAAACACCATCTCTTCTCTGTTACATCCTTAACTGCAGCAAAAACAACCCATTCAGCCATATAAAAAAAACTTTACAGCTCCTTGCACGACCAACCATTTTCACCTTTAACCGCCAACCATCAACCACTCTCCGCCAATCTCCATTTTCTCTAATCTCACTCACCTCACAATTTCTCTACCACCAGTCTCACCTCAGTTTCACCTAAAAAGAAAGAGAAAACCCCAAACAGCTACACCATAAACGCCAGCCAACACCTCTCTTTGACTCCAGCAAATGCATTAAGATGGACTGGGGTGGGGAGGTAGCGTTGGGGTGGAGAAGAAAAGGGGTGTTGTCACTGGTGCTGGAGGTAGTGTAGGTTAAGATGGGGGTGGAGGTGGAAAAGAAAAAAATGAAAAAATAAAAAAATGAAAAATAAAAAGGATTTAGACCTTAGGATTGTTTGAATTGATCTAGACAGTTGATTTTATCTCACTTTTTCTTTTTTCAATTTAAAGCTCTTCACGCCCTCGAAAAGATGGAAATATATGCACCTGACACGTCTCCAAATTGTGGGGAACTCGATGCGGAATTTCCAAGTTAAGTTTTGTAAAGGGAACCCCGTATTTTAAGGTGTGTAATCAGAATAAATTGAGTAGCTCTTTTTCGGGCTTATAGGTTAGTTCCCTTTTAGGGATGCTTCAAGAGCATCAGAGAGTTGGTAAAGACAGTCTTTTGGCCATATACAGAAGACACAACATATTTACATGCATTATACTGTTTTTTACGCTAATGATAAGTCACAATAAACCAAATAAAACTACATTAAGCATTAGCATTAGAGGAGCAAATACCAAGTTCAGACTTGAACTCTCGTTCAGCTTTTGACAGAGATCTCTTGTGTGCTGCAGGCAGGTGTCGCAGGCTTTGCAAGCGCTCTTCTAGCTTACTGTGAAACTGAACTGCATGCTCAATACGATCCTCTATCTTTTCCTGTTTACTTTCAACTTCCAAAATCTTCTGCTGTGCTTTGTGCAATCGAGAGTGCTGGTCATCGATGATCTTCTTTACATGAGGTGCGTGATGCTGAAGTTCAAAGTACACCTAATAACAGAAGAAAAGTACCATGTATCATCAAACTAAGAGGCCAGTCTAGTGTCAAAAGAACTAAAAAGGAGGGAAGAAAACAAGATTCGCTTCTAAGTTTGACCCAGTGAGAAATGAGGAGGAAGAGGGCGTCAAATCAAAGTATTAAATTCCTCCTCTTCAAAACACACACTTCTGAGATTTAAAATAAACATCTTCAGAGAATAGGGAGATTAACAATACCATCAAAACAAGCAGAACTGCTAACAAATTAAATAAATAAAATAATTTTTTTCACTCAATTTTTTAATTAAGTAAATCAATTATAATGAATTTTTTTGGGGGGGGAAGTTGAATGCTCCACAGAAAGTAGCATCCAACAGATGCATTCTGTCATCTACATCCTGGGTACAAGATGGTCTGCACGCGTCATTTAGGAACAGAAGACTATTTGCACAATAATCTTTTCATCCAATCAAATTTCACAACAGAATTCCAATGAATAATTATAAAAAAAATAGATGATTTTGAGAATGAAATACTACAGGCATGACGAACAATCTTTTTTTGAAGGTAAGGTGACTATAGATGTATGTAGCACCCAGGGACTGCTAGATCAGAAAATCCATTTACAGATGATGCCCGGAAAAAACAAATTACAGATTATGCAGTTTCCATAATTAGCTATGGAGGGAGCTGATAAATTCTATATGATCCGAATATCATTTTACCAGCTCAAGTAGTTCCCATCTGAGTTTGTCTGGCTGCTGATCATCACTGATGTGGCCTTCTAAAGAGTTGAACATAGTTAGTAGGTCACTAATCTCCCAGTCCAGTAGGTTCCTTATGAACAGGGGGCACCATGTGCCATTTTCTTACTGAACTTCAGTATGCTCTCGTTGACCTAGTTTGACACCTATTTTCTCCCAGACTTCTCGATACACGCTGGTAAATCAACAGTATTAACACCATCACGGGAATGTCAAAGATCTGAACCGCAACTGGTTCAGATTTCTCAAAGGTCCATATCAGGACCTCCATAGGCTCTGCTACCATTTCTCCTTCTTGTTAGGACCTTCGGAGAGTCCTCATTGACGAATTTTCCTTGCTCTTTTCAATTCCACATTGTGATCCTCCTCGATAAGAGCAAGATTAATAGAGATTTGTGATAGCATAGGAGGTTCCAACAGGGCACTAATTCCACCTCTAGAACCATTGAGTCCACTATCTCTACCTACGTATGTATATATTATCTCAAGTGACTGTGCATAAGCATATCAGGTTTAATTTGAGCTCTGCATTTTGCTTTGCAGGAGTCAATATAGGCCTTGCCATTCGGCTTGCTGCTTGCTATCCCAGCATTTTTCTTATATTTACCCTTTTCCTTTTCTTTAATCTATTTTATCTGGTTCATTACTCATATTTCCAGTTTATCAGCTTTTCCCTTATTAAGAGTAAAAAGGGGGAACTCTGTATCCCCGCTTTCGTTTGTATGAAATTTTAAGAGATAGCAGGCCGCATACCTGAGGCCGGCATCTTGTTAGTTCCAAAAACTATGTCCATTTGCAACTTCCAACTTTTCAAAAGCTGGCCACAGGACCTCACCAGAGAACAGAGTTCGGCTATTGACTATCTCTGACCATGCTATTTTTTTTTTACAATGGCTTTTTCTCACTCTTATTGTGAACTCAACCCAAATTGGAATTTAGAGGATCCAATTTCTCTATGTTAATGGTTGCAGAATCCTTTTCTCGATTTTCTTACTCTAATTCTCACCTCTCTGAGAGGGGCGTTTCTCTAGTATAAACATAGAAATCCTTTGAATGTAGGTTCAATTGTTTGGAAAAAAATTCCGATCCTTAAGTGATGTAGAACGACCACCAATCTGATCAAACTTGTTCTGATTCTTCTGTGTTCCAACTGCATGCGATAGTTGGAGACCACTGTTTGAGATAAAGCCTCTTTCTTTCTGTGAACCACTCTCGACCAACATAATCCTCTCGACCAACCCCTTCAGAAGCTAGTTTTAAGACATTGCAGATCCACCTTACATTGTCAATCCATCACCTCCTGCTCATAAATTTTCGTCGCCTCCATGAGTTCGAATCTTACCAGCTTTTTCGTTGTTATTGTTTGGGAACTCTTTAATCCAACAGCAGACGAAATTTTCCATTCCATTGTTACCTAAGTTATGTTCCAGTCTCATCCTCCTGTGCTAAGTTTAAGTTACTAAGAAAAGCAATCCAAACTTAAATCTAAATTCACTTGCCAAAAGTTGCTAAAAGAGGATGTGAAAGGGTGTGGGTTGAAGGTTTTTTAGGATTTCAGGATGGTTGGTTTCAATTTCTGATCATTTAAAGATCGTTCACAACTGTCTGATACTGTCGATTACTCGATTTGGAAAGATATTTTTTTTTTTTGGAGTAAAGTAGGTTGGAGACGGTGTATTGCAAGAAATCTAGAGAGAAGGATGAGTTTCTTTCTCCAAACTCATCCTGTACCTTCCAAAAAAACAGCATTATGAACATTCTAAAACTATGAATTACATGATACATCTGTCAGGGCCGATAGAAGTTCAACTACAAAAAGCTACTCCAATATCCGAAAAAGAAAATGCACAATTTTGAGAAAGTTTAAGAAACCAGACATGTCAAAGATAGTTAATAGTGAAACACATTTTAAACTGAATTACTTCATAAAAACAAATTGCCACCAGAACTTTCAGTAGCACAAAGAATAAGAGAGACAGACACACACAAACAGACAGACACAGACACCCCACTGAAACCTCAAAAGAGGGCAAAATTTGAAGGATCAGATTAATAATAAGGTAAAATCCAACTTAAAAGGAGAAGTCCAGCAGGAAAAAGTAACAAATGCTATCAAGATTATAGTGCAACGACAGCACAAAGTTACCTTGTGGGCATATTCCACATAATTTTCGTGAAAAAGCTTGAAATACTGATGAAGTGTTGATCGGCCTTCAATTGAATCAGCGGCAACGGAGCGTAAATGAGGCGATGAAGGGGGCAAAAGAACTACCCTGGGCCCAGTAAGGAGCTCTTTGCTTATGATAGTAGGAATATCTGTATCTTTTGGCCCCTCTGAGTCTATGAGTTTGTCAACCTTATCAATAATTGGGGGAACCAGTGTATTCCAAGTCTCCATCTCCAACACTATACACTCACAAGAAGGGGTAAGACCCACAATCCATGAATCTCCGAAAGAATCTGACAGAGCCAAGAAACCACAAAGTGGGGAGGCTGAGGATGCTTCTCCTTGGAAAGTGCTAAGAACGGGATGCACAGAGGGACTTCTCATCATGTCTTCTTTGCCACTACTCTGATTAGTGAAAGGCAAAAAGTGCAACACTACTGAATCAATTCCTCCATCATGAAGGCAATATATTCTTTCTGAAATAAGGGGATCAACAAACATTGATATAATGGAACCGCTTCTTCTGGGCAGAGCTAAATCCACAATAGCCAGCCTTAAAAGAGGAGGTGAATGCCCCAACCATAAGGTATGATCAGGTGGCAGGTCAACCTTCAAAATAGAGGTGTCACTGGACAATGACTCGCAAATCATTGCAAGGCCAACTATACTATCAGTTGAATCCAGACAAACCCGAGGTGGGCTACCGACCTTCCAAACCGGCTGTACTTCATCAGCTAAAGCATCAATTTGCAACTGGCCACCACTCCAAGCAGTAACGACAATAGAATCTTTGCTAACTAAATCATACAGAAAACTGACAGCACGCCCTTCACAAACTGGAGGACGAACCGAGTCTTCTTCAACGCCGTGACTTACTTTACGTAAAGGCCCCTGCAAGTAAAGCCAGTGTTAAAACGGTGTTATATAGTTGGAAAGATAAATAAACGAGCTTTTCTTAAAAACGATTCCACCAAGAGATTAAGCCAGAGCAAAAAAAGTGGCTTGCTTTGTAATCACTGGAAATAACTCCTTTTCCTTCATAGTGAGATAAGGAATAGTAGTGCAGCCAAACTTAGATGTTACCACGTGAAATTAAATTTCACACAGATTTTTTACTTCAAGAAACAGGAAAAAAGGACAATACTCATTTATACAAGATTATAGTAGTATTTATTTCAGTATAAAAAGAATAAGAGAGAACAGAAATGAGGCCCTCCACATGAAGAAATAAAAGTTCAGTGGATTGCTTTTCCGAGGAGATACATGAAGAGAAGAATAGGGGCTATTTCCGTTCAAATACGGCCTTAATTTGTTTCACCATGTTTTCCACTTCAATCTTTATACTAAGGTTTATAAGACTTGTCCAAGTCGGCATCCTTCACCGATACACAAGCAACTGAGACAGAAAAAGAGTGTCTCATCCAACAAGACATTATCCCAAAAAATCAATATATTAGATAATAAGGACAGGCAGAAAAGACTTTCTACTGTATCTTGCTTCTTGCTAGAGCAATCCAGCTAGAAAGCACTATGAGTACTTATTCCTCCGTGTATGCTCAAATGAAAGGTAGAAAACTGTTTTGTTCTCCAACATAGATCAGTATCAACCAATCTTCTGTTTTTAACAACATTACCGCTTACAATATTCAATGGTGCCATGTTACTACAATCAGCAATCAGAGCCATTTTTTACCTCTTTCATATTAGCAGAACGATTAAAAATAAAAACGAGGTAAACATGGATGCGTTCTACCTTCATATTGTTAATCACTGAAAATCTGAAAATCAAGTTAATGTTGGTCTCTGAAGAAGTTCAAGGTATAAATGATGCCCGACGAAGTCCACTTTTTTTTTGATGGGTAATAATTAAAAGTGTAAAGTGAACGTTTGATGAAATTAGTAGACAAGAACTAATTTACACAAGTTGCCTGTTCCTGCTGCAAGGAAAGACAGCATGCTGCACAGCATATCAATTAGGGCAATCAAATCTGACAGTTCATATTCATGAATATTCACATATGGCATTGAGTAACAAGAGAGAGAAAAAATAATAGAAGAAAAATGAATCAAGCCATAATGCAAAAGAGATTAAATTCCCTTAACTTCTACGATGGTTCTCATCCATCTAAGCAAGTCAAAGTGGGTATTGGCACGTATGGACCAGATGGATTTTTTCTTTTTTAATGGAATGAATATGGACCAGATGGATATACTCAAGAACATAACTGTTAGTTAGTAAAGTACCTGCAATGAGATTGACGCATCAAATAAAGCATAAGGCTGAGCTCTAAGTACAGAAGCATTTTCTGCATGAGCTTCTTTCCGGGCTAGTTCAGGAAATGTTGCTTCCAACCAAGAGATTGCCAAATTTGAGTTTTTCACAGCTTTTGAATTAGATGATTTCAGACCAAACACATGCGCATCACTATATAACTCCAGTATAGATTCCCATTTGTACACACTGTTCAAATGGAAACAATCTACTTTAGTGAGATCAAGTGAAATATTGCAACCTGCCTCTTGCATAGGCTAAAAATAACAGACACAAGGAATAAGTAAGAACATTTTCAAATTAGAAGTCTTCAGAAAAAAATGAAACGAGAAATATGGGAGGGGAAATAATTCCTCTTGGGGGAAGACTATAGTCTATGAGATATCTTATTTAGACAGACAAGCCTATCAAAAAACCTTAAAACCTTAAAAAATACTACCTATAAGAGATCAATTTTACATCAAAAAGAATAAGAAAAGTCAGAAAATTATGGAAATATATTTTGTATAAAGACCTTTAAAATAATTTCATATTACTTCACACACTGTTATCAAAGGTGAAAAGCGCAAAGCCGCAAAAAATCTCTAAAGTTTGTTGGGGCTTTAAGCGCAAAGCGCAAATAAAACGTGAACTTTAATGAAAAAAGCGCAACTGGAGAAAAAGTAAAACTATGTATATGTAGTCCAAGACTAATAATTATAAGCATGAATAACAAATATATGGACAAAGAAATTGAAAATAACTTTTGATAGTTAAATATCAATTGTTTAATGTCACATTTTCATGATTACACTCACTGGCAAGGAAAAGTATGTCTTAGAGCCTTGCTGCGACACTAAAGCGCCCACGAAGCAAGGCAAAGCGCTCAACATGTTTTGAGCTTTGCTTCAGGGCTTAAGCGCTTTAAGTGCGCCTTTGACAACACTGACTTCACAACTATCAATTCAAAATTAAATTTTTCTGTCCATAAGTATCTCTGAACAAAAGCTTAAGAATAGCAGAACTCTGATCTCTGGTAAATTACCTTCCAAATGGAACAACAGGACATAGGATGTAAACTGAGCCATCACTAAACAAGATAAAAACCTGCAAAAAATAAAATAAAAACTCAACTTTACCACACAAATTTAGTGACAGTAAAACCACTTGATCAATAACCGCCGCTACCTGGAGATGTTAGATAATGGGCGTTAAATTTGCTTACCCTACATTTATTACTCGATCTATCTGGAAGTGTAGACCTTGTTCATTATATAGTTATCACCAAAATATCGATACAGCTTTGAATCATAAACTATTACCATGCCATTCCTTCTATTCTTATCATCCAACATATCCATATAGCTAAAAGATTATGAATCACTGATGAAGTCCAATTCTATCAAGTCCCCAGAATGTGTCATCAGATACCTGAGCATATAAGCACTAGGTCTACAGTATAACAGAGAAGTGATTAAAGAATGGAGCTTACACTGAACCTGTCCCACAAATGATCCCCCCCAAAAGAAAAATCGACAGGGCAGATTGATGTGGCATTGTGAGAACTGCCAGGCTCCACAGGCTGCAAATAATACTCCTGTTCTGGCTGACCAAGGGCCGATGACAGATCATAAACCCTGTATATGAAGGAACATCAGTAAATATAGCTCAATGTAATTTGTCGATAAAAAGAAATAACATATAATTCTCCAATCAGCAAGTGATTTAACATGCATCTGATATGTTAAGAAAGTCGTAGAGAATAAATTTTCTTTGAAAAAAAAAAAAGATTCCTCCGCCATTGGATAACAAAAAGATCGTGCCACACACCAGTTCTACGTGCTCTGACAACTAAAATCCCCAAAAATAGTGATCCTTTGCACATGCACACGCAGTGAGAAGTGAAGGGGAAAACATGGTTCCAATGAAACCAAGGTTTTGGCTCTAAATGTAAATGGATCCAAGTCTTCTGAGTTCCAATTTCTATCAACTTGTACTACTGCAAACGAAAGAGCATCATCAATTTGTTCTAATGAACAACCATATGGGTGAAATTACTGACAGCTCACTTCCTAAAGTAGTTGTTGTCCTTGTTCATCTACAATCATTCGGATTTGTTGCTTCTTAACATTTTTCAGCTCACCATGTCCGAAAGGATCAACAGTTGAACAAATATGCTAATGATGTATTGCATCTAACTTAGACAATTTAGAGAGCTCTCAGATGGCCACAAGTACATTTAGACTAGTGTAACAGACCAAAAAACAGCATGGTGTTCTCCATAACTCTTTGATTTAGAGGCCTACTTGTCCAAATTAGGGAACAATTTAGTTTAGAGATATATCATTGACAAAAAAGCAAACATGACGGCGTGCACCCAAAAGAAGAACAGAAAAAACGGAAACCTCTTTTTGTCAGTTCAAATACTCAATAGATGTTTCACAACTAATGTAGTTTAAGTAAGCCAATTTAATAACATGTTTTCTATGAAGTCATCCTCGCCACAAGTCTTCTTTTTCTATGTGGAAGTGGCATATAAATTGACAGCTCCCGACAACCATGTAGCACTAGAACCAAACAAAACCTTCCCAACAGCCCTTCTTATTGCTTAGGCCTCAATATCTTAAGGCTATGGGCATGCCACTGATCCTACAATCAGCACTTAAGGCTTTTGTCGGAAAACTCAAAACTCAGCAGGTGCTTTTTCTTCTAAGATTAATGAAGCTAGCTTGGCATACTTTTAGTTCCAATATACCATTCAAGATATGTTGGTGGTATTTGGTTTCAATAATTAAACCTAGCGGGAGGTAGTGTAGGCAAGCAGATAGGTACAGTATACCTTCCTCAACAGATTTATCTCTTGCTACCCTCAATGTTATCAATAAATATGGGTAATAAAATTTTGCAGTGATTTCTGAATATAGCCATCTTGCTTACAAAGAAAAAAGGGTCAACCAGCAGAGAAAATATGACTAACATGCAACCTGAGGAGTACTTGTATACCTGGCTAAGAAAGAGTTTAAGAGTAAACATAGAAACTTCATTTTAATTTTTTTTTTTTTTTGATAAGCAAACTTCATTTTAAATCGAAACCTAGGCATTGTGAGGAGGTCAAAGATTAGGTAGGCACTTTACAAGAAATATGTCTTTATTCAGAATTCAAAAGTCAAAGACAAATTTGATTATAGGATCTCATGAATAACAAAGCTTGTAGCATCTACTTTAAACAAATAAAGAATTGATCATAGTTAAGAATCACGTCATTTAAGTCCCCGAAAAAAAGTCAACAGTAAAGTAGATTAATTTGATTATAGGAATTCATGAATAACAAAGCTTATGGCATCTATTTTACACAAATAGAAAATTTTTAATAACAGTTAAGATTTCATATCAGTTAAACTCCCAAAACATGAAGTAATAGTCAAAACTAACATACCCAAAGCCCCTTCTCCTCTATTATAAAGAGATTCTTTTCTCTATCCTTCATTCTCCTTCAAACTTATCTATTGTCAGCCTATCTAATGGTTCATAAATACAGTTAAAAAAAATAAGTGAGGTCCTCCTGTATCTTAGTTTAAGTCCTGTTTGCACCCAAATATCCATTTAATTTGGTATCCATTAGAGAAACCGAACAACTAAATTGCACCACAACTTTTTTGGTATACTCAGTACTTGAGCAGGAGCAGCTCACAGCCTCACAGTACAAATGATTGGAAGCAACATGACTAGTAGTGTCTCTTCAGCAACATGAAGCAACACATCATTTGTAGCTTGGTAATTCGTTTTAAGTGCATAATAGTCTCTTTTAATATGTTATTATTTATACTACCTTCCCCTATAATTAAATAATCTTTCATAATAGGATAGGCTGTGTCTTGGAATGACTCATCCCTATACGCCTTTTCGCGTCCCGAGACAAGATGAGGGAATGAGCCATCTTGATGCCTCCTTCCTCGTCTCGAAACCAACCGTAGCTTTTGTCTTTGAGGCATCATATGCATTTCAAATGACCAGCAACCACTAAACAAATTGAAAATCTTAAAAAAGACTAATAGCTTAGATTATTTTAAGCGAAGTCATTGTCAAGAAACACTAATTTACTATCCCAAGTCAGGGCAACCAGGACCATCTTACCCAAATTTCAGCAATTTTTTTAATAATGATGGTGTTTGGAACAACTTGTGTACACCTGGACTATTCCACCAGAGATCTACCTTCTAGCAGCACAGATACCTAGCAAATCTATCCTCAAAGGCTTTGGCATATGGAAAAAATCACCTAGTGTTTTTTTGTCTATGCTCGGATTTGAACCCTGATCTCCAAGGTTTGCATCGGCTTCATTGACCACGGCCACATCATTAGGTGCCAAATTCCAATAATTTTACCGGAACCATATCAGAAGATAAATGAAGCATATATCAAAAAGAAACTTACTCTAGCGAACTTTGTGTTAAACAATTTAAAGTTCAAGATTCTGTCTAGAACATTTACTTCATAGGAAAAAAATGTGATTAAGCATCTTTATAGATGCAAAACACCATAATTCAAGTCATCAAAAGAAACAAGGAGCAGAATATTAGTAACTAAAACTGATCAAGCAGTAGTAAATCCAAGAGAAGTGCCTTCTGCTCGTGCTAACAATCCTTAAGTAGTAGATAAAGTACCAGCGCCAGTACAATCAATAGTATAAGATATCCAATAAGTGTTAGGTAGGTCTCTACATGCATTAAACCGTGATTTAAGAGGATCACGAGGAAGCAACCACAGTTTTTACTGCAAAATGATTACTAATCCAGTTAAGATGTCTACACAAACAAAGATTTAAAAACTCTTTACAGGTTTTTAACATACAACAGTTGAGAACTTTATCATCAAATAGTCCTAATACAAATTGACAATGAAGAAACAAGTACCTGAAAACGGAATCAGAAGAGAGGATTCCCAGATGGGTGTCACCGTAAGGGTGCCAACAAACCTGCAACGTGCGTATTGAGTTGTTTTTGTCAAAGTAAATCTCTGAACCAACTGAAACTGTCCTGCAACAGACAAAAGAAAATAGACACATTCAAAGTGACTTCTAGTGCACCGCAACTAATTATCAGACAACAACATAATTACCATCAAATCTTGTTACTGAAGAAGAAATCCATCATGTCTATTTTCATTTAATCTCCTAATACGGGTGAGGATAATCTGACTGGTCTATTCAAGGATTACAGTAATAAATATATTTCACTCTTAAAAAGAAACTCTTCTTCATTTGAATTTTCCTGATATTGCTATTTACACAATAGAATGTAAATTAGGAGGTCGAAACAAATAACCTGCATTCTGACCCTATAAAAGTCCTTTATTTATATTAAATACAAACAAATGAAAATAAACCAGAAATTTTGAAGTTTTTACTTTATAATAAAGTAAATTATTTTGTTAAGTGCAGGATAGCTCCTGTATGCAAGTGATGTATCAAAAAGGGAAGAACCTACACAGAATATGGTTCTCCATAAATGGCACTCAAACTTTTACACAATAAGAACCTCATGGGTGCACCAAAGACTAACTAAAACCAATAGGCTATTTCTAAAATGTGCAGAATCTTTTTATACCCCCTCAGAAGTTCTCATTTCTCTCTTTCCACAAGATCCACATGATGGCTAGGGTGGCAACATTCTATGCTCTGAGTCTTCTCTTCTTTCAAAAAGCTCACATATGTAACATGTCCTTTACTAAACCAAGCATCACTGCTGCACCTCAGACCAATCGGCTTATGCACAATGCATTAGACTGCGAATTCATATCAGGATGCCATCACTGCTCATTCACGGCATATGAGGATAAGTATACCGTCATTAGATATATTCAAATACTTCGATTTCAAATTAAGAAGAATAAGCCTATTTTTCACCAGAAAACCCCAACAACCAAATTTTGCAATCACTTGCCGTTTTTTAACTCCTAACTCATTCACTTTCTTCTTAAAGCACAAAGTACAATATCTCCTCGCAAGAATCCCAGGAGCCATGTGTGAATTCATATCAATCACGTTATTAGATTAGCAATGGCCAGAACAAACAGATGGTATTACTGTTAGTTGCAGTCACATGAAATCTGAACCGCTTTGAATCAGACGAGACATCAGCATGTAACTACGGATTCTCAGGCCTCTTGACGAAAGATAAATCTCAAAAACATAAATAAACAAATAAAATAAAGAAAAAACAAAGGGGTGGGAGAATATTACATATGCAAGATCAAAATCAGTTTTCAAGAACCAATGCTACTTTCAAATGTTAAGTCATAAGGTTTCAAATGATTGGAAAAAAAATTAAAGGAACAGTGGCTTTAAATAGCTATACCAGAAAGATCATAACTTCTTTCATCCAACGAGCAATAATATTGCATCAGACTAAATACACACGACGCTTTCCAAGATAAAGGAGAATGTACTCGTCAGAAGAAAAATTGTTAACAAATATCAAGAGGACAATGACATTGGTAACACTATAGCTTTACACTTTGGAGCCCAAAGAAAACATAACCTAGCAAAATCAAAAGGAGGAAGTTATACCGGCATATAACTGTATTTTCTTTCGTCGAAGTCCTTCCGTAGAGATACATTACGTATAAACCATCCCAGCCAACTAAGAAAAGTGCTGATCCATTTCTATTAATGGAAATTCGCTGAACCTCAAAATCCAATTGCATATCAGATTGCAGTACCTAAACAACAACCAGCATCACCAAATACGTAGCTTAAAGAAGTAGTAACTTGGTAGTAGTACCAATGCATTTCAACAACAAAACCAAAAAAAAGCAATCAGAGCAAACAGATATGGTTTATTTGTCATCAATGGACTAGTGACCTGATAACACAGATAGGTCATAGGAGTGTTAGTCTTCAATTCTTGTCCTATGCATGTCGTTCTTAACGTTGCACAACAAGAAAAAGAAGCTTCGAAAGTAGGGAGAGGGAAGCATTCTCTGTAGAAGTCTAGTAGAATAGTTATTCTGGTGCGCAGTAGATAAATGACAGTTCAGCTATCCAAGTGAACATAATTGTCAAATCAACTATTGTCTAGCAGAATGAATCTGATACCACAATTATCTCAAAGCCCCAAGAATGATCTGTTTAAATTAAATAAAGAACTAGCCAAGTTTAAGTTAGCATAATTTCCTCTTTCAGATAGAGTGCCAAGAGCATCAAAGAATAATGTAAGAGAAGTTCAAATATGTCTCAACTAGGCAGTACCTGTAAGGCTGAACCTGAAGAAACAAGAGGTATAATAGTTTAAGATCGTGCTGAAGTTTATTCTAACATATAATACAAATTGTTCAGCTTTATTATGTTACTTTTAAAGAAGGAAAATCAACATTTCAACAGCAACGTCTGAGTAACTCGAAGGAGCGATCCCTCTAGCTCCTTAAACTTTGGAGAAATAATCCTATGACTTAACTTAGGAAAAAGTGAAAAAAGAAGCATAATGTGTTGATAAATCCCACAGCCACAGGTTCTAAAGTTCACAAGGATCAATCAGTCTCAAGGTTCTATTCCCCATTGTCTTCAATAAGCCTAATGAGCCTAGCTTAAGTGTATCTTTATAATAATCTCGTTTTTTTGTCATATATCCATCAATTCAGCCTCTATCACAAACTATTCAGGGTCAGTATATGAATCATCTATATCCATCCTGCTCCATTCACGTTCCATTGTGTGCCATCTCATCATGCTTAGTTACTTTTACACAATCCATACGTAAAAAATTCTTTTTCTTTAGTTTTTCTCTTTCTCTTTTTTTGGGGTTCGGGTAGAGTTGTATTTAAAACATTGGAGCTGCATTCCATATGTTACTAGAACAATCTTAGGAGAATGTCATAATCCTCAATTCCGTCCTAATTTAAAGTTTCTCATGCTCACTTTTCCGAAAATACTAAAATTGCAAACACTGAAGAAGGAATACGCATTTGGTGAACATATGTAGAATTAAGTAGGGACCTTAGAAGGAGAAGCGGCAAGGACGGAAGTAGGGTCCGGTTCGCCCAACCGAACGGAGAGCCGATGCAGACAGCTTTTGTAGGAGTCCCAAAAGTAGAGACGAGAAGCTCCGTCCCACGCCAAAAGGTTTTTAGGCACTGTGAAGTTGGAGGAATGGGCGGCGCCATCCCTGTTGGGAGCAGAAAAGACTGGGTGGTTTTGTAAGGGTAGCCATTCGAGTTCTTCTTTGGGTGTTGAAGCTGAAGTTGGCGTTGCTGATTGACGGCCACCGTCATCGGCGTCACGGGGCTCCGACAAGTCGAAACTGTATCTCATGCTCAGATGCTCTTCTCCTACTCACTTCGCTAAGATTTTCTACTCTTTGCTAAGATTTTGTGTCATATGAATAGCGCCGGAGAAATTAGCTTTTATTTTGAGAAGTTTTCAAATGCTTTTGAAAAAAATTATTTTTGGGTAATAGTAGTTTGTGTTTGGCTAATCAAGCACTTTTGAGAAATAATTTGTGTTTGGCCAAGTTTTTTAGAAAGAGCTTTTAAATGTCAAATTACGAATAAGGACATGAATAGATTTACTTAATAATTAATATTATAAGTAAATAAATAATCTAAAAATTTTGCTACTGCATGCAATAATTAAAAAAATATTTTTTATTTAAGTAAAATATAAAAATAAAATTAAAAAGTACTTAATTCTTTTAATATAAGTTAAATATATTAAAATTCCTTCAACAAATATAAAAGCATTCACCCCTAAAGTCACT
>MU757087.1:42886-58805 GCA_026770625.1 Nicotiana glauca
TTTAGTTAGGGGTATTTTAGGTAAGAAGAAAAATCAAAACTGCTTCTGCTTCTGCTTCTGGAAAGAAGCTACTTTTTTCTGCTTCTCTGAAACTGCTTCTGCTTCTTCCCAAAAGCACTTTTTTTTCCTAAATAAGCTTGGCCAAACACCTCAAGTTAGGAAAAAAAAGTGTTTTTGGGAAAAAAAACACTTCTTGCCTCTGGAGAAGCTTGGCCAAACAGGCTAGAAATCGTAAAAGCACCAGAAGGAAAAGAAAGGAATTAAAGACGCACAAAAAACATAAAAGGATAATTTTATCATTTATTAATTTAATCCTAGTATTTAATACATGTATGCTTATTTCACATTTTATCCTGCATAAAATAATAAAGATTCTCTTACTTATACGTATATTAGTAATACTGGTTTCTATGAATGTGCTTTGCACGTTATCGACCGATCGTAAATGTTCAATCTATCAAAATTTCGCATTGAACATTCGAGATGAAGAATAATTAAATTTATGAAAATATTATTTACATAATTGTAATGTGTAGTTGTTAATGTGGATGAAATTGCAACAATCTTCAATTATTGCACATTAACATAATAATTGAATTCAAAATGACTCGACATTTTTTGAACCTGCAAATATTCTTAATTTAGTTAAGTTAGATATTTATATGCACTAATAATTTAGAAACATTATCTGTAAACAATATTTTTTATGTATGTGTTATGATGCTTGATTGATCCGTAATGACCAAATGCTTCTGTCAGTTGTAAGGATGGTATATCGGATATTAGCCCTTGAATCTTGAGGAAAAGAAAAATTGGCATAAAAAATTTAAGTTTTAACTATGGATTACTTAACGAAAGGAAATGAGTCCCGACAAAAAAAGTATTCTTTGAAACTTTTGAAATTCCTTTTTTTTTTTGTTACTTAAGTAAACGAATTGACAAATGAGGCTTGGTCAGTTGGTAACCACCTCCACCTATAACCGTTAGGTCCTGGGTTCGAGTCACGCTGGAAGGTAAGTGTGAAAACACTATATATTCTCCTAAACGAATCGGATCCCAACATGAAACTTTCGGAGTTTCTGAAAATTGATTGTAATTAGTACTACTAATTACAATGTTATTCAAAGAACAAAAACTTTATTGAATAGTAACATATGTGGTCAGGTATATTTCGTCTTCATCCTAGTTACTATTATGTAAAAAATAGTATATTTAATTGAAAATTAAACTTAAAATTATTGATCTCAAATAAATTATGTTGACTCAACACAAGAGGCCATAATTGTGTGGCATCTAAACCTGGTAAAAATAGCACGGTATAGCCAGTTTTCGGACTGGTCAATGAAAAATAGCCAGACTTTATCAAGTCAATGAAAAATAGCCATTGTTTTGCTGCAATAGAAACCGGTCCAGCATAATATACTGGAGTTCGGTGCACTTGTGTATGAACTCCAGCATATTATGCTGGACCGGTATACTTTGTTGGTTCGAGTATTATATACCGGAGACTGGAGTACTGGTGCTCCAAACTCCAGTATATTATACTGCACCATTATACTTGTTGGAACTCCAGTATACTATGCTGGAGTTCTAGTGTACTTATGCTGGAACTCCATCATATTATGTTGGAGCTCCAGCATACTATCCTGGAACTCCAGTATAATATGCTGGAGTTCAAGTATACTTATGCTGGAACTCCAGCATAATATACTGGAGTATTTCCCGGGTTTTGAACAGTATTTTCGCTCATATTTTATCTTTACATAAAAAGTGACTAGATTTCGATTACTTTTGAAATTTGGCTCTTTTTTGAACAATTAGTTGTAAATCTGGCTATTTTTAAAAATCTCCCCTAAACCTGCCGCATCAAAACATCAATTGCACAAAACTCATGATAAAATTTTGGTAAACAATAAAGGAAATTTTACACCCTATAGAAAACCTTAGTACCCTATTTATCTTAAATAAATACCATTTTAAAATATTACATCCTATAAATATCTTTTATCCTTTATAACAAATATTATAGTTATATCCTACATTTAAGGCACCATATATGCTAAATAATATTTTTCTCTCTCCTTTTTAGTATTTTCTCTCACATAATCACCATATAACTCCTCTAAACACGTTCTCTCTCTCTTTTACATTGTGAAATATGCAATGTATTCAACTGTATTTTTGTTTGCAACTGCTCAATTTTCCAGTAAGTTTTCAAATGTATTCAAATGTATTCATATGTATTCAGCTTACTTATTTTTTATGTCATGTGTGTGGTATCTAGATTTTAAATATGTATTTAGCCTTGTCATTGTATTTAGTCTTCTGTAAGTGTTTGTAGTTGTATTGATATGTATTCAAAACTGATTTGCTATGAAATATGCAATGTATTCAACTGTATTAACTGTATTCAATGGCGGATTATTTAGTCTTCTGCAAGTGTATTAACTGATTATTTAGTTGTATTGATATGTATTCAAAACTGATTTGCTATGAAATATGCAATGTACTCAACTGTATTAACTGTATTCAATGGCGGATTCAACGCCACACAAAATGTTTAATTTTTTAGTAAGCTTTACTGGAAAATTTATTGTAAAGCCATGATATGTATAGAGCAACTATACCTTATTTTGTATATAATTTGTATCAATCGAAAAAAAGGAGAAGAGAATTGAAGAATTTGGATGCTCTGTTTTTTGCTTCTTTTCACGAAAAAAGGGAGAAGATTATTCTGCTTTCTTTGAGCAGATTAATGTGTACTCGTATTATTTCTTTGAGTTAAATTAGGAGACTATCATGTGAATTTATTTCTTTCCGTTTTTAACAAGTTTAACTTCCCAGAATTTGCACAGAAATATTACTGTATTTTATCTGTATTCAGCTTGAATACAGATAAATACAGATACCCCTTAGCTGGAGTTAGTCTATTTTTTTGGTTGTATTAATGAATACAGCTGCTTAAATACATGAAATACATTGTATAAAAATATAAAAGGTATTTATAACAAGTAATATAGCAAAGTGTATCTATAACTGGCTAATTAGGGCTAAAAAATTGTGCTTTATGAAAAATTCTCAACAATAAAATCAAGTTTTAGGCATATGCATTTTGAATTTGTGTAAGTCTTTTGGCTCAAGTCCAGTAAACCTACAATTCAGAAAATTAAAAATTAACTGTATGTGATTACTATAATGACAGTTCAATATGATAAATTTCACAAATAATTATATAATTACGACTTTTTTCACCAAAGTTATTTAGCTATATTTTCTCACACAAAAACCATAAAATTTTTACTAACTCACACAAAAATCATATTGACTACAAATATATAACTTTTTGATATTATTTTCTTGTTCCATAATTTTTTATTTTTTTTAGTCTAATAAATAATAACCCAATAAAAATAGAAGAATATCTATTTTGCCACTCCCAAAAATAATAGCATGTGTGTGTGTGTATTATGTACGTATAATATACATAATCTATATTTTTTTGAGAATTTTTTATAAAGCACCATCTTTTTTATCTAATTAGCCATTTATAGATACCATTTGCTATATTACGTATTATAGATACCTTTTATATTTTTATACAATGTATTTCATGTATTTAAGTTGTTGTATTCATTAATACAACCAAAAATATAGGCGTAAAATCTGGAATTCCAGCTAAGTTTGACATGTATTTAGCTGTATTCAAGCGACATTAACATTAAATACAGTAACATATCTGCGCTAAAAACGGAAGAAAATAAAATCATATGATATTCTCCTAATTTAACTCAACGAACTAAAACGATCCCTCATTAGTCTGTATTTAAAAGATACATAATAAAGATTATAGTTGAATAAAGAGAAATACAGTTGAATAATACAGTTGAATACAACAAAATACACCTTAATTCATCTGAATAAAACACTTGAATACAACAAAATACACCTTAATTCATCTGAATAAAACACTTGAATACAACAAAAATACAACTGAATACAGCTAAATAAACTCTTGAATGCAATAAAATACAACTAACTTCTGCTGAATAAAATAGTTGAATATAACTAATTACAACTGAATACAGTTGTATAAAACACTTGAATACAACTAACTACTGCTGAATAAAATAGTTAAATACAACTGATTAAACTTGAATACAAGTGAATACAGCTGAAGAATACATTCGAATACAACTGAATACAAATAGGCAATTTGCGCGATCTAGAGAGAGAAACAGCCTTATGGCTTCGCCGGCCGGCGGCCAGCCATTAATTCCGGCTGGTCAGCCCCCTAACACATATACAAAAACCCCAGCCTTGGAAGTTCTGGTGTAAGAAATCGCAACCGCTGCTACCCACAATGTCAAGGTGTTCATGTACGACGCGTGTATTTTCATCACTAGAACTGGCGGTGGTGGTAGAGACTGTTCCTGATTAGAAGAACCATCACTACGCGTTAGCATAATCAAACAAATAGCCAAATACTCTTCTTCAGTAAGTTGTCGTTCCATACTACGAGGCCTTTTTGATCTTTTACCTTTAGTCCAATTTTCAAGGTAATGAAGCTGGCCGTTGTTCTCAAATTGGAACTAGGGTTTGTGGGAGAAGAGGGTCTGGTTGTATGCAAACAGAGAGAGATTGTATTGGGGTTTGCAGATACGCGGTAATTATGTGAGAGAAAATACAAAAAGGGAGAGAGAAAAATAATATTTAGCATATATGGTGCCTTAATTGTAGGATGTAACTATGTTTAGATTCTTTGCTATAAAGGATAAAAGGTATTTATAGGATGTAATATTTTAAAATGGTATTTATTTAAAATAAATAGGGTACTAAGATTTTCTATAGGGTGTAAAAATTCCTATTTTTTTTCTCTAACGAATGCAATTAGTTTGGGCCGATTGATTATTTTTTTATTAAAATAGTAATGACGCAACCCAACTGATCCAATACTCATATACATGTATTAAAATAATATTAAAAGTGGATCCTTTCCCATAAAAAATTTAGTTTGAAACGCATAAGATTCTGACCAAAAAAGAAAAAGAAATAAAAAGTATAATTAGAGAGCATTTGGAATAAAAATGCTAGTATAAATTTGAATAAATATTAAAAGATAGATGTATCATATTTTGAAGGATTCACTTTTAGAATTATTTTTATTTTTATATATGGGTAATATGTCGGGTGGGTCGGATCGGTTTGAGTCATTCCTATTTTAATTGGACTATTATTTATTATATAGAAAATAAAAATAAAAAACCGTGAAATAAGAAAATACTACTGAAGAGTTGTAGTTTTAGGTCACTAAATTTTTTGTGTGAGTTAGTAAAACTTCTATAATTTTTGTATGAAAAAATATAGTTATATGACTTTGATAAAAAAATTATAATTAAATGGTCATCTGTGAAATTTACCCTCAAATATTTAAAGGTCATGAATCAAACATGATCACATTTAATATTTTTGAGTATATGTTTTGTATGGGTCTAAATTTGATCAACCACGACTTATGGCAAGCACGATAAACATATGAAGCATCCATGAGTCTACATCTGGCCGGGTACGACTGCAATATAAAGAAAGGCAGGCAGCGCCGATAATTGCGTCAGTACACTAACAGACTTAGGACATATTCTTCGAATATTCCTTAAGGTGGTCGTTCCTGTGACTGGGAGAAGAGTCCTTAGTATATAAGGGGAGTGGAAGCCTTGTGAAGGGGGGATCTTTCCTTTGTAAAAAAAAGCTTTAACTTTGTAAGAGCCATATTATTTATTCTCTTCTCTCTATCATTATTACACAATTGTTGTTATCATCCTAGAGCTTATTATATTCGGCTATGATTTACCCATTAATCTTTAATTGATTTGTCCGAAAAGATTTGATATTATTTTTGAGTCAAACAATTTGGCGTCGTCTGTGGGGATTTCGATAGCTGAAATCATAGTTCTTATCTAGGCTCCCGAAAGTAACGATTACTGTTCCTCATACGCCATAAAAACTAACAATGGCAGAGAAAGAAGCGAGACTGAAGATGATAGCAGATGTCTCAAACAACCTCCTGAAAACACAACACCTGGGGATACACTAGCGGAAGGAATCTTACCCTTTCCATACAGAGATCTAACGGTCTTATGCGAAAGGGAAGCTTCCGCGTCTACAGCGAAAGAAATACCACCATCAGTCAAAAAGCTACTAGAAGAATGGTTGACGGGTGATCTTAACAACATACTCGAAAAATCCCCTCAAGGAAACGTTGAAAACTTATCGACTGCAGAACTCACAGCTAACACCAACGAGCCAAGCATCACACAAACGGGCAACACTCACCCCTTCACTACTGCAGGTGATGGTGCGCTCATGGCCATCTTAAAGAAAATGGAAGAAATGGAAAACGAAAACAAAACACTCCGCGATCAAATGAAGGAGCACCAGGAAAGAGTAGATAAAATACCTGACGCCTCTTAGCTACTACCAAAACGTGATGTGGGCCGATTCGTTGAACAACCATACAGCGATGGAACCGCTCCTCATCCCATTCCTAAAACCTTCAAGATGCCACCATATTTGAAATTATACGATGGAAATATGGACCCCGAGGATCATTTGATCCATTATGTCACTTCGGTAAAAGGCAATGATCTGTCAAAAGAACAATTACCTTCCGTGTTGCTAAAAAAGTTTGGCGAAACTCTGACAGGAGGAGCCTTGACATGGTATTCACAGCTACCAACACCATCAATATCAATGTTTGAGGAAATGGTGGATAAATTCTCTACCGTTCATGCAAGAGCGAAGAAGGTAGAAGCCAGGGTCAACGATATCTTCGCTATCAGGCAAACACCGGGTGAGGGACTTTGGGACTTCCTCGCCCGATTCAACAGAGTAAGAATGAGCCTACCGAACATATCAGAAGGGATGACGGTAGCAACCTTTCAGAATGGGTTAAACAGGAACGGATCCAAAGCAACCAAAAAGTTACTCAGCAGACTCATGAAATACCCCCCACCATATAAGAAGAGATTCACAACGCCTATTGCGTCGAGGTAAGGGCAGATGAGGACGATTTGAATGGCCTAATTCAGCGACTAACGTCAGTACAGACCGAGGCGAGGAGAGACCGGCATAATGAGGGGCGAAGGGGTCAACCCCCACGTTTCAATCGAGAAAGGCATCAGCACTATGTCAGAACATCTAACCCGCGCCCTCCAAGACATACAGATGTTGTGCTACGACACGCCGCACCCCTTCGAAGCGAAAGAGGTATGCCTCCGTTATTATCCGCTCATAACTTTTGTGTTTCTCCTTCAGAGATAGTGTACGCATTGGAAAAGCTGGGCACGAAGGTGCAATGGCCGCAAAAAATGAAATCGAACCCAAACGCAGGAGGTCGAATGTCCTCTACGAATTCCATCAGGAAGGAGGACATAAAACCGAAGACTGCATAGGTCTGCATCAGGAAGTAGTCAGGATGCTGAACCAGGGGTACCTGAAAGAGCTGCTCAGCGATAAAAGAAGGGCTAACTTTGCCAGAGGGCGAGACCGGTCTCAAGGACCTCCAAAACCGCCATCGCCAACACGCACCATACAGATGTTCATCGGCAGTGGCGACGACACAGTAATCAACCATGTGAAGTTCACCTCCATGCATAAACTCAAACGGACAGTCACCCACGAACGGTATGATGACCTCGAAGACAGTATCATCTTCGATAAGTCGGATGCCGACAGTTTGTCTTTCCCTCACTATGATGCTTTGGTTATGACTTTATGCATCGCTGATACAGATGTAAAAAGAATCATGGTAGACAACGGAAGCAGCGCGTGTATTATTCACCCAAGAGTTCTCATGCAAACGAGGCCCGAGGATAAAATAATACCACGTTGCATAACACTAATAGGTTTTAACAATGCAATGGAGCGGACATTCAGAGAAATAGTGTTTCATGTCCTAGTAGGGGAGTCACGTCGGAAACAACATTCCATGTTGTGAACCAGGAAACAGCCTATAACGCCATCATATGACGATCATGGATACACGCCATGCGAGCCGTCCCCTCGAGCTTCTATCGAGTGATTAAATTTCCCACTCTATGGGGAATATTCAGCATCCAAGGCGAGCCACGCACCGCCCAAGAGTGTAATCGGATCGCCCAAGATTGCACACATACCAAACAATTGAAGGGAGCAAGTGCGGAGGCATGACAATCAGCCATGTCGGGAATTAAGCCCGACCCACCAACAGAGGCCATCGAAGACCGAGACGTCGTAGAAGCCTGCAAGGCGACTGTAGAGGACCTCGACCCAGTCCAACTGGACGACGCCGATAACACAAAAAGGGCTTACATAAGACATAACCTCTCAGAGCCAGGTAAGTATCGTGAGTTCTTAACTAACAACGTCGATTTGTTTGCCTTCTCCCATTCAGATATGCCTGAAATCCCAAAGGAAATCGCCACGCACAGACTAAAACCCACTCTACCCATCGGTATGACAAATGAGAAGAAAGTTCAGCGCTGCAATCAATGAGACAGTAAGCGAAAAGGTGGATAAATTACTTACAAACGGTTCCATCAGGGAATCAAATTACCCCCAATGGGTCGCTAACGTAGTCATGGTCAAAAAGAAGAACGGGAAATGGCGAATGTGCGTAGATTTCACCGACCTAAACAAAGCGTGCCCAAAGGATTCCTTCTCATTGCCCCATATCGACCAACTGCTTGACGCAACAGCAGGGCATGGATTGCTAAGCTTCTTGGACGCCTACTCCAGTTATAATCAAATCTCGATGGCCGAAGAAGATCAAGAAAAGATGACCTTTATCACTCACCAAGGAACGTATTGCTATAAAGTGATATGGTTTGGACTCAAGAACGTAGGTGCCACGTACCAGAGGCTAGTCACCAAGATGTTCAAAGAGCATCTTGACAAAACCATGAAAGTTTATATCGATGAGATGCTGGTAAAGTCAACGAAGAAAGTGTATTACATTAACCATCTGAGATAGGACTTTGGGATATTGAGGCAGTACGGGATGAAGCTAAATATCGAGAAGTGCGCCTTCGGCGTAACCTCGGGAAAATTCCTCGGCTTCCTCGTATCACAACGGGGAATTAAAGTCAACCCGGACCAGATCAAAGCCATCGACACAATACTGGAGGTATTGACCAGCAAGAAACAGGTACATAAGCTAATATGGCGAATAACCGCCTTGTTAAGGTTAATTTCACGATTCTCGGAAAGGTGCCACAAGTTTTTCAATGTATTGAGAAAAGACCACGGGTTGCAACGGAACGAGGATTGTGTCGACGCCCTAAGAAAGTTAAAGGCGTATCTGTCCTCACCACCACTGCTCGTCAAAGCGGACCCAAGTGAGTGTCTGCTTGTGTATTTGGCAGTATCCGAGGTTGCAGTCAATGCAGTACTGGTCCGTGAAAACCAAGGTACGCAATCTCCTATTTACTATATCAGCAAAACTTTAATAAATGCCGAGACAAGGTACCCTCACCTTGAAAAGCTAGCTCTGGCACTGGTCGTGGCTTCACGTAAACATAGACCGTATTTTCAATGTTACCCCATAAAGGTTGTAACAACCTTCCCCCTAAGGGGTATCCTGCACAAACCTAAGCTCTCAGGCAGACTCGCCAAATAGGCCATAGAATTAAGCGAGCACGACATAACATACCAGCCGCAAACCGCTATCAAGTCGCAGGTGCTCACTGATTTCGTTGCTGACTTCAGCGCGAAAATATTGCCCGAGGAGGAACAAGAAGCGATTCACGCTTCCACGTGTACTGATCTCTGGATCCTCTACACCGACGGCGCCTCGAACGCCTCGGGATCGGGACTAGGACTCATAATCGAAGTCCCTACAGGCAAAATAATTCGCTAGTCTATACGATGCTCCGAGATGACTAACAGCGAGGCTGAATACGAAGCTATGATTATAGGTTTGAAGTTAGCCCTCAAATACTGCGCCCAACAACTCATCCTCCACTATTACTCCTTATATTTTTTCCTCCGAATCGGTGCCTTTGCTTCTATCCTGTACAAAATTGTAAAGGTACTATATAATAAATAACAAATATTAATTATATTGTCCGCTCACAGCTTTTAAGTATCTCAAGCATAAACGTATTTGAATAGAATTTTTAGACAAGTTCTTTCTCTTAAACTAAAACAAATCCGAAACAAAAAGGAAAATAACAATATTACTATATATTATATCCAATAAAAGATTTATATTTTAGGGCTATTTTGGTTTTCCAACATTATATTTATGCTTTTATAATAACTAATATTTATCTACGTGCATTGCACGTATATCTTTTGTCAAATATTACAACATACGCCGAAAGTAATAAACAAACAACTGCACAAATATTCTAAAATCAATTGTTAATGAATATGATATAAAGTTTAATAATCAGTTCCTTAAAACTAAAAATAAAAGAATACAACCTATAGTCCAAACCAACTCATTAATAAAGTTTTAATACACCGTCATAAAGGACAATATGGAACTAAACAAATGGATGATCTTCCTCGCGAGAAATACCTGAATAATATGCTAAAGAAAACAATTGAGATGTTAGTATAAAGATACTTTAAATTAGGAGTACGGTAATACGACTATCTTATATGTGAAATCCAAACTATTCTTTGATCAATCACGTACAATCTCCCTAAAACTGTTGTTTAAACAGAAGATTTTTGGTTGTGGGAAATTTCGCTTCTCTTCTAGATCTCATTGTTGTTAGAAAAGGATAAAAACTGACAGAGTACTCAAATCGAATTTTCAAACAAAAATTAAAAAGCCTTAAAAGAGGATGCGGAAAATCAGCAATTGAAAAAAAAATGATGATAAAATTAGGAACTCGTAATCATTAAATTTCAGGAATATTTTCACAGAATAAAATTTTCTTTAAATATTCCTCACCACATGAAAAATCTTACAATTCCTTGAACATTATAGACGATATCGGAACAATTTACCTTAAAAGTCTATATCTTATATTCTCGACTTGTACAAAATAATGTATAAAGTGCGACTGATCAAAAGATGTTTAAGAACTTGGCGTCACATGAGAATATATTTACATATCTAAAACAATAAAAATCATTATATCATGTGTTAATTTAACAATATATAAATATACATGAACATATATCAGCTTATAATACTTATCAGGTGAAATCATTAAACTCCATAGAAGTGAAGAAAATAAATGAGAAGATATTAAAATTACCTTAGTAATTCAGAGTCATGCTTTTGGAATTCCTACCGAGAGTACTCATCACTCTAACTATAAAAGAGCATATGTAAAAGCTAGATAGGAAAAACGAAATACTATGAGAAATATTCATTCTAAGAGGTTTAATTTGTTCTCACGAGGCCACACCACATGCTAACAACAGAAAGCACACAAATTAATAGCATAGATAATTAACGTAATGTATTCCTCTTCAAATTAAGAATATATAACCAACAATCCACTCCTATTCAAATATAGAGTCCTACAACAAAAAAGTACCACTGAGACAAAATTTTAGTTGATTATAAAATTTCAATATTACCAGTTCTATTCAAAACAAGTTACAATTAGTTTTTTGAATGAATGATTTAATTTTTCAGGCGTATTTTTGAATGAATGAATGGTTACAAAGGCGTAAAAGCCGGTCAATATTTCAGGAATATTTTTATCGATCAACATTTATCATATCAATATTCGTACCTTTATAACAATATAATTATAAATAAGTGACTAATTTTTTTCTAGATGGATTCATGGAATAAATTTAAATTACATACAAACTGGAGAGAATAATTCAACTAAGCATATTGTTGTCCGAAAAGAAAAAGGCTACTATATCATGAAGCATCTGTTGTCCAAGAAGTAGGCTAACGATAAAATTTCAAATTGTCCAAAAAGAAGTAGGCTAACGTCTTGACTAAAAATCAACTTTGTAGCGTAGTATAGGTAATTTAAATCGAAAAAGAATTACATTCTTAGATGATTTACAATTATATCCTTAAGTTATACAAATATTTAAGGTTATAAAAGTCAATTAATATTTCAGGAATAATTTAGTCGTTCAATATTTAATATAAATTATTCGTGCTTTTATAATAATATAGATAAATAGATTATAATAATATAGATATAGATATAAATAGATAGATAGATTATAATAATATAGATATAGATATAAATAGATAGATTAGTCTCTATATATGTGCCTCGCACGTATAGCCTTAACCACGTCTGAAAACTAACATTAAGTTAAAAACAAATGAAGTCAAAGAAAGATAAATCTTCTAATCCATACTTTATCATAATCTCATTGAGAACTCAAAACTAAACTTTGATCGACATCTGAAGAATGTTAATAGTGCTAAACCTCCAGAGCAAAAACTTTATCATATTTACTTGATGGGGCAGTGATTCTCTGGCTGCAATCACTATAATTTGATATAGCTTAATAAAGTTGTAAGTGTTATAAAATAAAAGCAATGCAGTAAAATGTAAATAAGAAGAGATAGAAAGAAGGGAGAAGAGTTTTCTTCTTTCACTTTGGTGTATATTTCCATTGCAATTACATGACCTTTTATAGGCATAAAAAGTAAAGATGATGGACATAAAATAGGAGATTTAATCTTTCAACTATTCACAACATGGACATCCAATGTAGTATCCAATGTAGCATCCAATGTACAAATTATTCATAACAGTAAGTACCTTTTTTTCGCAGGAAGGGTGCGTATCACAAGAAGACTCATGTGATAAATAAATTATATAATCCGTTTATGTAGAGTGTTAATAGTATAATATGTGACCAATAAGGGTTGTAGTGGAGTCACAAGTATTCTTTCATCCTTAACTAGAGGTTTTGGGTTCGAGCCTTAGGTATGGAGTCGCATTCGTTAGAGAGTACTTTACTTCTAATATGAGATTTTCCGGCGCGAATTCAGATTTAATCGGGCTCCAATGTGGATATCCGACACCGTATGAGAAACCAAAAAAAAATTTGTAAATAGGTGGATCAAAGTATTCTTGTTCATCTAAAATTGGTATATCTTTACACAATATATCAAGTAATGGAAAAGCTAGAAGTTCATTAATTGGTACTAAAAAGTACGATGTTGTTCAACGGATATAGTTTTCAAATCAGACATATACTGAATCATAATTAATTATAATACCATAAATGATATTATTTTAAAGATTAATTATAGTTATATTTAATTCCAACATGGAATATACTTACAAAGTGTAAAAAAGTCTCAAGATTTCACGTTTGGATATTTGTAATTTGTAATTAAATATAGACAACTATTTTAGAGAATCTTTTTTCTCGAAGAAGTGTCTTGAATAATTTTAATATATCTGTGCATGTGATATAAAGGCTAATTTTAAGGAGTACAATGAGGCAACAAATTACCTTTCATATAGTGGTGAGATGTGATTGAACGTGTTCTTGTTCATATAGAATTGGTATGAGTTGGAACTACGGAATAGGTGGACATTAAGGTGTGGGAAGAACTCATGCAAATTCGAATTAGGTAAAGTTTTAAATATTACAATTTTATCCAGTATGATATTATTTTTTAAAAGAATTTTTTTAGCTTTTTAAGGGTGTTTAACCAAAAAATAGATTTTTAGTCAAATCTAGAAAAATAGAAGAATCGGGTTACTGATAATCGAAAAATAAGTAAAGAAAAGAATTTATAAGTGCTCAGATATGAAAACTTGTAAATCAAAATATATTCTAATATTGCCTCCCCTTTCCATTGACTACATATTTCTCCTTTTATAGGTCTCTTGGAGAATCTTTGTAAATGTACGTTACATCTAAGCCATAATGAGGCTATTATGAATATTTAATGACATTAAATGCTGCGTTACATAATCATTACATTGAATATAAATATTCCTTAACGACTCCGGTATTTATTTCTCTTGAAAAGGTATATCTATATCCTCTTACTTGACCAGGTTTTTTATCCTTTCCGTATCTCGTGCGTACTCATGTTTAAATAGAGGCGGGGCTTCCGAGCCTCTTATCTCGTACCTCCTTTGTGATCTCGTATCTCTTTTATCCCGCACCTAATCTGTGATTCCTTGACCAATTGTAACCTTTTTATAATTTTACGTGTCACGCTTTATCACCATTCATTTATGCACATATATTTCCCCAATACAGATAGTCCCCCCACTTTCCATTTATTCATCAGTTTGAATACTTGGAAAGTGGATTTCACAAAAGGAAAATTTTTGTCACCATTAATACTCTGATAAAATTGACGCTTCGACTGTCACTTCCTTTTAATGCTCTAGACACGTGTTGCTTCCTCATTGGTCGTACTGTCTCGCAACACTTTTTAGGCTTTCTTTTCGGCTTCACTTTCCACAAAGTATCAGTTATCATTATTGCGGTTCCTCCATCATCGTATTTTTTCCAATAATATAAATATAGCTTCTCTTTTTGACTTGCTCCTTATAAATTGAATTGAACACTTCCGCCTTATTAATTTTCTTCATTATCCCCTACTTTAATTCAATTCCTGCATCCATGGCTTCATCAAACCCTAACCCTAGGAAAACTCCCATTTTAGATAATTTTCCTAACGTTCCTGTTAGACATAAAAGAGGAGGCATGCTACGCAATTTAAGCTCCACTCGTGGTGATAGAACTTCAACGCCTCCTTCTGGTTCTGGTCCTTCCTCTGGAACCAGGGGTTCACATTCTCAAAGAGGTTCTTCTCGAAGTAAATATTCTTCTGAGCCTCTGTGTGAACCCTTGGTGGAAGAAATTATTCCCACAGAATTTTCTTTTCAACATGATAAAGAATCCTTAAAAACTCAAGTTGCTGCACTAGATCATGCTGATCCTTACCCTACTCTAATCACAAGTGTTTTGGCACCTATAGTGAGGAAGGAGTGCCATTGGGCTAAAGATTTCCCCATTATTATTCCTAACCCAAATCAAAGAATTACCTCTTATATTACAGGTTATTCTTTCGTTTATACCTACCCTTTCACTTTAGGTTTCAAACCGGCCATCGACCCAGTCATCTTAGACTTCTGCCGCTTTTTTAATGTTTGCTTGGGGCAAATTGGCCCAATAGTATGGCGAGTTGTTTCCTGCTTGAGGCACCTTTCTAACAAAGCCAACGTAGAATTTACCTTCCCCCATTTAATTCACCTTTACTCTCTTAGATTTTTTCGAAACGGGATATTTGGCTTAGTAGCCAGGAGCAAAAGAGTTTTGGTGAATCCTGAAGATGACAAAGACCGTGGTCGGTATGCTCGGTATGTTGCTACCCCACCGTTGGTCTAGTCGGTGAAAAGAACATCCGCTTTCCGGAGAAGTGGAACTTTGCACGTAAGTATTAAATATCCCTGTGCCTGTTTATTTCCAACCTTACTCGTTTTAACTATCGTGTTTTTTTTCCAGCAACCATGGGTATGGTTGCGCCCGTACCTAATATCCGTGGTTGGGCAGAAAGACTTTTTAAGGTTGAACCAATGGAAGGTAGGACATGGAAAATCCTTTCCAGTCGCTACGGTTGGAAACAAAAAACTCATGGTAAGAGTTTTTTTTTACCTTAAGTATCTTTTGCTATCTTGGCTTTTTAAGCTTTCTTTTCCTAGGTTTTGCCACTCGAGGAGTTACTCTTAAAGGTGTCTTGGCATGATGTGGCCAAGACATATTCCTAGGATCAAACCAGATATTTCAGCTCCCTCGAGGTCTGAGAAAAGGAAATCAGTTCTTGAAGATGATTCTGAAGGAGAGGGTGAGGGCTCTTTGGTAACTAGACCACGAGCCAAGAGACGAATTGTCTCTAATGATGAGATCAATGTCTCTCCTGACCTGCCCCTTTCCGAACCTGTTGTAGTTCCAGTGGTCATTCCTG